>JBBMOL010003816.1:0-13705 GCA_037954665.1 Laguncularia racemosa | reverse complement strand
AAAATTTAAACATGGATGTTAGTTTAATGATAAAAATGAAAACCATCGAGCAAACCCCAAGCCATTCCCTAGGTAAAAAAAATTAATAAAGCCCCCCAATAACTACAAACAACCATCTTTAACTTCAAAAAATGTTGATAACAACATTCAATGCATAAAAAGTGATATACAAAAAAAAAAAAAAAAAACCCAAAAAAGGGAATTACCCCCCTTTTTATTTTGGGGAAAATCTAAAAAAAAGGGATGAATAATTTTAGAAGAAGGGAAATGTCAAGTCCCAAGAAAACTTTTTCAAGTAAACGTTAGAGCCATGGCAAATGAATTCTGGGTAAAGATATACAAAAAAATGAAAAACCAGAATTTTAAAAATAAAGAAATAAACTAGAAACTCCCAAAAATGGTGGGTAAAATTAAAATAAAAACACATTTTGGGAAAGCCCCTTAGAAAACTCAACTAGGGGGGTACTCAAGGATGAAAAGGCAATTGTTTTTTTGGATAGTAAAAAAATTAAAGGGAAATTTAAAAGATTTTAAGATGTGAACTTAAGCTTATATTGGGACTACTGATTTTACATCGTCCCTAATAGTGACATGTGGGGGGTTATAGCACCCTGGTTTGAGGCGTTTAGTTTGGTAATATTAAAGTTTGGGTTTTTGATCAATAAAGTTGGGTTTGGATCCATAGGCTTAGTTTTAAAAAATACTTAGAACAACTGATGATCAAAGGTAAAGTCATAATGAATGGAAATAGTTTGTGATCTCAAAATAAATTTGGGCATTAATGTATAGGAAACAAGATTGTGAAGAAAGTGGCTAGACCTCGAGTAAAAACTTGTTATACATTTTTTCCTACTTTGTAGTTTTCTTATTATCTCCTATAAATGAGTTTTTTAAAATTTTTTTTAAATAATATATACATAAAATGTAACTGTATTTTAGTTATTCTTTTTTTTTATTTTAATTTCCCCTAGTTTACTCTTTTTCCATACCCTTTAGCAAAATCCCCTTTAAAAAAAAATTTCTAGCTGGATCATCAAAAGATTTTGGTGGACAACATGATGAAGGGTATCACCATGGTCAATAACCCAAAAGGGACAAGGTCAAGTTACAAAACCCGACCACCCCCAACTCTTAGAGATTATCAATACCCGGGGGTATGATAGCACAGAACAACCCCAACAATAAGCCATGAGACCTATTAGGCCTATAGAGGCCCAATTTTGGGGTTGGATAAGTTTGTTAGGTTAGTAAAAAAATTTCCCATCTAGAATTAATGACTCAATGGAAGTTTAAAATTAGGTAATGGAGTTTCGCCTTTTTGTTTACGGTGCCAAATGGGTGGAAGGGGTTTATGCACCTTATGTTGAAAAGGGTTTGGGCTATAGATTAATGGGATGTGTTTCCGGGGCTGAAAGAGCACCATGGGGTTGTAAAGTTTTAAAGGGAACTATTTTATGAGAAAACTTCCTAGTAGCATCAGGAAAATTAGAGTTTGTTTTTTAAAATTTTTAAAAAGGTAATGAACTAAAAAAGGCATGAAGCAGAGTTAAAACCCACCTGGTCAAATTTTTTAAACCTGAAACTATTCGTGCTATTACTTCAAGGGCTAGGAATTTTGTAAGGGGTTTAACCCCTAAGCTTTAGCATAGGAGGATCTTTCAATTTCCCCCACTATTAGAGGTGTAGACAAGGCAAAGTTTAGGGAATAAAGAAAGAGAAAGAAAGAGTATCTTGTAGGGCTAGAGTGGTATTGGGGGAAGAGGCAACCCCCAGTCAACTTATTCGGATAAAAGGAAGAAACCTATGGTATCCCGCTAGCCCTATAGCTATGCACCTGGGCCCTTTTTTAGGTCAAACCTATACCACTTGCCTTGCCTCTCCTCCCCCAATAGGCGGGACGAGAGTCCCCCCATGATGGGGTTGTATGAATTAAGTCATTGTATTGGTCAAAAGAAATTGGTTCCTTTTGTGGAAAATAGGATACACTAATAGAAATGTGTGAGAAAGCTTCGACAAGCATTTTTTTTAATTTTAAATAAGGGGGTCAAAGATCTCTTGAGTGTGGTATTACCATGAATCAAACAATATAGTGCTACAAAAAATTCCATGCAGCAACTTGTAAGACCCCTACCTGAGTATAACGAAAAGCCCCCAAAAATAAAATCGAGGCAGAGGCACCGGTTAGTTTTTGTCTTTCAACAGCAACAAAATTAAGTACTTTAAAATTAAAATATTATAGGGCTGTTATCTCCACTCAAAATATACATATGTTTGTTTGATAGGGTGCACACATTCCTACATATCCTTGACTTTACGATTGTGTGGTTTAAAACCTATGCTGCTAAATGTTCCATGATTTTTAAACCCCCTTTTTGGGAATGGGACAAAGGTTAAATAAAATGTGTGAGTTTTGGGGATCAAAATAAAAGGGAAAAATTTAATCCCAACTAATTTTATTTGGTTAAAGATGTTTTTTTTTTGATGTTTTTTTAAAATTTAAAACTAGTTTTTTTGAATATATGAAACCATTGATTATATAACTTAGGGGTCTTTTTAACCCTTTCCCCAATGAAATCCAATTATAATCGTTTAAAAGCATAGAGGATGCAACTCTTCCTAGTATGAGTTGTGGGAAAGAGTAGGTTTTAACAATGTCGTAACGCTAGACAAGTCAAAAAAACAGAACACTTTTAAAGGTTGTAAATGAATTTACAAACGTTTTTTTCTGGGAAACCTACAAAACTTCCACCATTGGGGGGAAATTAAAATTTTTTGTATTAATTAACCGGGAAAATGCACTAATATCTAAAGCGCCCCATGAAGGGCACCCTTTGAACTATAAATTTAAAAGACCCAACTTCAAAGTTATAAGAAAAGGGTTTATCATACCAATGTTTCCCCATAGGGTGCTCTAGTACTCTCTTTTAAGAAAAAAGATGGGGCTGAGGTTATTTTATTTATTTTAAAAGAGCTAAACCTATCCATCAAGGTAAATTTACCCCCCTCCTAAAATAGATGATTTATTTTACCAATTACAAAGACTAAAGTTTTCCCAAAATCAACTTGAGATCGAGGGTATACCAACTAAGGATCAAGGAAGAAGACATTCAAAAGACTCGTTTAGAACTCGGTTTGACACAAATGAATTCCCCCGGGGAAGTCTTTTGGTTTGAAAAATGCCCCAAAATTTTTTTTTAAAAATCTTATGAATAAGTGCCTAGGGATTTTCAGATGTTGTAGTATGTTCATAGATGATATACTATTATTTAAGAAAAAAGTGGAACATGAAAAACATTTAATATGTAAAAAGTTTAGCAAAAAATTTTTTTGGCGAGTAGGTGATGGGGTTGGGTATGCTCAAAACCAAATGATTTCGAAAATGGATTTAATTCCTTCCCCAAAAACAAAAACGTCAACAAAATCAAAAAACCAAATTTTTAGGTTTTTTGGATTTTGGTACAAAGAACAAAATAAAAAAATGGATGATGCCAAATTGATAAAATTAAAACTAATTGCAATAAAATCATAGAACATAGGGACCAATTTAAAAATCAACAAAAGGTTAAAGAATTCCAAGAATTCAATAACAATCTCGCCACAAATTCATGGGAAACCAAAATTTTGATAAAAACAACAAGAATAAAGTGAAAATAAATTTCTAAATATTAAAGAATCACCAAAAGGGGATTCACACACCTAAAATTTGTTATCTTTTTAAAACAAAAATCATTTCTCTCCCGTAAAACCTAAGGACGCCTATTTAACATTTTTAAAAAAAAAAATTGTGCAAGCCATTTTGGCCGGGGGCCTAAACCATGGGCCCCGGCAAAAAAAAAGGCCGGGCAGCCTTTTTTTGGGTCACACAAAGGCCGGCGGCTACTTTTACCCCAGCTCCAAACCCGGCGACCTTAAAAAAAAACCGGCCGCCTTTTTAAAAAAGGGGGCCGATCTTCCCCTTTGGGACCCCCGACTCTTGTCCCCCTTTTTGGCCCCCGTACGCCCCCTAGAGCTGGGTTTGACTTTGTTTTCTTTGGTGTCGTATCTGGGTTTGGGGATTGTACATTCCTCCAGTAAAAAGGTTCGACCTTGAATCTTTATGTCCATCCTACAGACCATATAAACAGATCCTTTTTCCCCTTGGGCTTTTTTAAGGAAAATCGTCTTTTTTTGTCTTCAGTTGGACTCTTTAGGAAGAAGCTTTTTAGTCTTGTCCTGTTGTGAATGTATAGTCTTGGTTATCCTCATACTTGGCTCTGAGGTCTACTCCAAGGTCTTCCAAGGGATCAAATGTTGTTCCTGGAGCTACTCACAAAAAATTTTTCTCATATAATCCCCAAAAAGAATAAAACACGAACCTGTTTGTTTTCATGAATAGCTCCTTGAGGACTAAAACCAATAAAGTGCATAAGGCTTGGATGTTCCCCCAACTGCAAACCTAATTTTAGTAACCCATTTTGTGAAGAACTTTTGTCAATTGCTTGTGTCTACACAAAAAAATAGTTTTTCCCCCTCACCATCCCGGATAGGGAAATAAAATTAGCCCTCTGATTAGAAACATTTTTCATCCTGTTGAACCATTAGCATATCCCCCGTACTAGACCCGCTAAAATTTCTCACCCCCTTTCTGCCTCAGTAATTTCTTTTCTTCTTCCTCACTCTAAATTTTATCCCCCTGATGCCCAAAACCCTTTATTAGGACTTGAAAAAAATAGGGCCCAAAGTCCAAAAACATTTAAAAACATTTGATATCTCTGCTCCTCTTTTGTTGTGTTTGGTCAACAACCTCATAACGACTGCTTTTCCCCTTTTCCTTTTTTTCCCTTCCCCTCTCTCATCATTGATTTAGGGTTTTGATATGATTTTGATCCCGCCTGCGTGATCCCCACTCTACTCAATTGGCTAATTTAATCAATCCACAAGATTGATAATGCGGGGTTTCCCACACAGGGCAATGTCCTCTTCAACCATTGATGAACGAGCTAGGATTCATCTATTTTTCCCTGTATCACATTTTGCCCCATGTCTCAAACCCCTTTTCACATACTTTCTATGTCTTCTTTCCTTGCCTCAAGGTTGCAATCCTCAGTCCCTGTTTATAGAGTCTAGCAAAAATCTGCATTACAACCTTTTCATCAACCCCATGACGCCTTTCTCCTCACACCCCTCTCTCTCTTTTTGTAATTTATCCCACCACAAACTAGCATATTCGAAAAGCAAAGACGCCCTTTCCCTTCATTCTCCCCCACTCAAAACATAAAAACCCCTTCTCCCCATGGCACCCAGTCTAGGAATTCCTCGGGTTTTACTACTACTAGTAAAAGGGTGGAATTTTCAGCTTGATGCTTTAAATCCCCTTACGCTTGTCGACATTGTTTCCTCTCCCATTCCTTCCAGTACTAGCTCAGATTTTATACAGAGTGTTCCTAATTCCCGCACCACTTGGCTTTTTTTACCCAACCCCCAATACTCCATAATCAATCTAAAAATTTTTTTGGTTTGATTGACTCAGCCTGTCACAACCTACCCCCATTTCACTTCATTCCTATTGTATTTGTTTTTAACACTTCCTTGCGCGAATCTTACCCTTCAATAGTCACAATAAAAATTCACCAAAACCAATTCTCAAAACACCCCAAAACCAAATTTACAGCAAATTTAACACTCACAATTGGGTTCAGCAAAAAAAATTCTAAAACCCCCCCTTTCAACAAAGACCAATCCCCAATTTCACAATAAAACACAAAATAAATTTCCAAATTTCCCCAACCAACAGAGTATTGAATTAAAACTACAAATTTAATTTAGAATCAACAACCTTTCCAATTTAACCTTGATCGATGAATCCCTTTATCTAAATCTTACGAACCAACTTCACTCCGATACCCTGTGCGGAATTCGGGTTCTCTGAAACCAAAAAAATTTTGAAAAAAGATTCTAATTCCTTTACACAAAAACCAAATCGTAACAACAATCAAATAACACAAATGTTAAAAGGTTTTTCTGGGTTTTGGTACTAACAACAAAAAAAGAAAAAGGATAGGCCCAAAATTGAAAAATTAAACAATTCGCATAAATCAAGAACGATAGGGACCACATTCTTAAAAAATCACTAAGGTTAAAGAATTCCCAAAAATTCAATAACAATGCCGCCAAAAATTCTATGGAAAAAAGAATTTTTAAAAACAACAAGAATAAAGGAAAAATCAATTTTAAAATTCAAGAATCTCCAAAGAGGGTTCCACACACTCAAATTGTTTTTGTTCAACAAAAAAAACATTTCTCTCCCCCTAAACCCTAAGGACGCCTATTTATTCATTAAAAAAAAAAAAAGTGCGAAGCCATTCAAGGCGGCCAAAGGCCCGGGGGCCCAAACAATAGGCCCCGGCACCAAGGCCAAAAGCCTTTTTTTACCAGCGGCCTACTTTAGGCCCGGGTCCAAGGCCCCCGGGCCCTTTTAAACTAACTCCGCCCGGCCCTTTTTTCAACCCGGCTTAAGGCTGGCCGTCTTGCCTTGGCCCCCCTGAGTCTATGTCCTCTTTTTTGGTCCCCCTATTGCCACCTAGAGTCGGGGTTGACTTTTTTTCTTTAGTGTCGATTGGGGTCTTTGGGGTTGTATCAGGGGTACCTTTTTTAGACAATGGTAAATAAGGATGCATCTTAGTAGATCCTAAGAAGATAAAAGCGAGGTTGACTAGCAAGAGCAAGGCTGGACAAAGGGCAAAACTTTTTAAAACTAGCTTACTATATAAGTGTTTTGTGGAAGGTTTTTTTTTAGTTTACGAATCCTTTTGCTTAACTAACATGGAAAAGGGGGAGATTTGTGTAAGATGATAGGTGTGAAAAAGCTTTATAGATTAAAGAAGAAATTGGAACAGCTTTGTGTTACACTACCCCCAAATGAGAAGGTTTAGATTTTATTTACCATCGACTCAAGGGTTAGGATGTATACCCCTGCAGAAAGGATCCTGTTTAAAAGCTCTCTCAATTGAAAAACATATGAGAAAACTACCCTACCATGATTTAGAGTTAGTATAGTAATTTACCACTGAAAAATGAGAGACACTACCCATATTGTGAGAAGTGCAAATCTTTATAGACCATAAAAGTCTAAAATATTTATTCATCTAGAAAGGATCTAAATTAATGTAGAGAAATGGCCCAAAGTTTATTATAACTAGATGTGGAGATCCACTACCACCTTGGGAAGACAATGTTTCGCGATGCCCTCAATCGGAAGAAGTGGGTTTAATATAACTGTCTAAAGACTTTTTAGAAATAGATTTGTAAGACATGCACAAGTTAGAAAGAGATGGTAACACAGAAAATGGGAACCCATTGGTGTCTTTGTATTAACCAACCTTCTTGACCCTATTAAAATACATAAATAGAAGATTTTGGAATTCAAAAAATTAGGAAAAAAAATAAACGAGGAGAAACAACTAAGTTTAGGGAGGTGTTTAAAAGGGGTAGGAAAATATGGATGAGATTTTGTTACCAGATATACAAAATTGAAGAAAGAAATTATGAAAAAGTCATTATTAAAGATAACAATATATCCGAAAGCACCAAGATGTATAAAGATTTGAGAATAAATTTTTTGGTGAAGAAATATGAAATGGAGATAGTTAAAAATTTTTATCCCATGCATGATATGTAGCAGTTTAAAATTGAACATCAAAGAAAAACCGGGGGCAAAAACCACTTTTTAAAACCTAAGGGAAGTGGGAACATTAATTAGGTTTGTTATGCTCTTTTGGAAACAAGGGAAAAATGATTCAATTGGGTGTTTTGACAGATTAACCCGAACAACCCATTTTTCCCAAATTAAAGTAAAATTAAGTTGAGAGATTGTTCAGCTGTATTTTAAAGGAATTGTTAATTACTTGGTTGCCATTCACTATAACTTCGATGGGAATACACTTCATTGTAGATTTTAAAAAAGTTTAATCAGGCCTTAGGATAAATTAAAATTTTGCAACTTCTTTCTTCCTAGACAAATGGATGTTTGAAAGGGATTGTTAAAATTTTTTAGAGGAATTGTTGTGAGCAAATGTTTTAGACTATAGGGGGAAATTTAATGATTAATACTCTTGGTAAATTTGCATACAAACAATTACTAGACAACTATTTAATGGCTCCATTGAACCCTTTTAGGTGGAAGTGTAATCTTCCTTCATTGGGACGGGTTGGTGAAAGACAAAAATGACCAAAGATATTATGGGAATTTGTAGAAAAATTTGAAGGTGATTATTTGAAAATTTCTTTTGCTTAGAGTCGTAGAAAATTTAGCAAAAAAGAAAGTACGCTCTTTAAATTTTCCAAGTAAAAGAAAAGGGTTTGTTGAAATTTTCTTAACTAAAGGAGTAATTGATTTGCTTTGAGAGGAAGTTAAACCAAAAGTATAGGGGTCCATTTAAAATTTTTCAAAAAGAATTGGAAATGTAGCTTAAGGTTAGCTCTACACTAAGTTTAAAAGGGAAAAATGATATATTTCTGTTCTACTTAAAAAAAAAAATTATACTAAATCCAAATCAAGTAATGGTTTTTTAAAACCTAAATGTATAGCCAGATTTACCCTTTTAAAAAGTCTATAAGAATTCTTGCCCTAAGGAATAGTGTTTAGGAGAAGAGTGATTCCTTATGTCAAAGTACAATAAACAAATCATATAGAACTTGAAGTGACGGGAGCTAGAAAAGATATGTGAAGGAAACCCAAAAGCTTTTTCCAACATGTAACTTTCGGGGATAAAAAGTTTATGAAAAGGGGGGGATGAGTAAAAATATAAAAAAAAATAAAAAATTTAAAAGAAAAAAGGGCAAGAAAAGTAATAGATTTATGTAGGGGGGCAAATTATTTTTTTTTTGGTCATGGATTTAAATTTCCCCAATTACCTATGAACTCCTCTTTTCCCATTTATTAGTTGAGAAATAGAAAACTCAAAAACATGTAGGTACTTAAGGGAATTCTAAAAAATCACTACTTTAACTTTAAAGTTTTTAATCTTAGATTGATTTTTTTCTAGATTTTAGGTCTAAAAAATTTTTGGTGATGTTCACTTGAGTTAAAAACGGGGGTGGGGACAAATAAGTTAGAAGTGGGATAAAGCAATGGGGTCCCAATTGCAAATCAAAGAAGTAAATGTTCTTATTTGTATAACATTTAGAATTTAAAATTTTTTTTAGTTCATGGGAACTAGGGTTAGGAAGTCATTAGAGAAGAGGAAGAGGGGGGATTTTTGAAATGAAGGATAAGGTCAAGTAATGGAATGTACCTTTACCGTTTTGAGTGAAAGGGGGATTTTTGTGTTATAAATGGTACATGGCTGGTAAGGGGTGTGTATGCCCCATTTTTTTAAATACATGGCCAAGTATTGACTGGCACTTGAGTGTTTTAAAAAGGTTTTGTGCATAAAAAGGGGTACCGGCCTCCAAGGGTTTGTTTTCCCCTTCCAAGTTTTTTTTAAACGGAAATACGGCTGTGTTTTCTAAAACCCCTAAAATTTTACTTTATTTTTTTTTTTTTTTCTGCAATTCAAAGCCAAGTTTATGCACATAACAAATGGGGAAGGGAAAAAATATATAACTAAGATATGATTAACCTTTGAAAACTTAGAACATTATGGGAAATACTAAATTGTTTTTGTACTTGACAGGTTATTATACCTTTTTAGTTCAAAAAGTTGTTATGGACTGCTCATCTGGGTACGCGTTTACCTTTTTGTTATTGTGTTTGGTAGTAAGTTTGTTTAAGGAAAATTAAAATTTTTCCCCAACCAAAATGAATTTTTTACTTTTGCTTATCGTTAGAAGCCACAGTAAAATCCTTAGGGGGCACCCGTGACTGAGTGACGAAATTGTCCCCAGTGGAGTCTTATTCAAAAAGATCTAAAGTAGAATTAAAGTTAAACGGGGGTTTGCAATGGTTGTTTTAACTAGAGAATATAATATAAGTATTATATGAGTCGAGGATCAGAGTACCCCTTGTTGTTTTTTTTTGGCTAAATCAAACATAAATAATTTTATGATTATGATATGTGTTTTCATCATTTATGCATGTTTATACTTTGGGGTTTAAGGGCATGTAAAAGTCTGTGTGTATTCGTTTTGGCTCAAGCTATCCTATTTTTTTTTAGCGTGGTAGGTATAAGAAAAATGCTGATTGATGGTTGAAAATATGTTTTATTATAAATGAGAATGAAGGAGATTACCTTATTATTAGGGATGAGCAATGAAGATTATTGAAAAATTTTTAAAATTTTGGAAAAGTTGAAATTTGGGGGTCTAGAGTTTTTTTTAGATACTTTCCTCTTGACCACTTTTTTTTTTTTTTTCAAAAGTTTTAAAAAGTGTAATAAGTTGGAGTTTGTGGGTATCTTTAATTAACAATGGTTGAAATGAATCACTTGTGAGTCATTCGTGTAATTATTGGAGTTACAAAATTTTATTCAAATTGGGGTTAAACAAGTTTGCAGTTGGAAGGATGATAGGAGTTTAGATATCACTACCCCAAAAGTGATACTTGTAGGTTGTAAGCCTTTCTTGGGCATTACACAACACCTATTTGCATTTAAGGGCAAAGCTTGGGAATTCAAGAACACAAACTCACTTTGAACCAAAGGAAATAATTTTGGTGGTAGGTCTTTTACAAAAAAAGCTCCTAATAGCACATTTTAAAATTTCAAAAATAGGCCCGAAAAGAAATTTCAATTCCAAGTACCATTCCCTTTCTATGTTTAGAGGGGTTATAAAAAGCAGAATATATTTCCTTGGAATCAACTATTCACTTCAAAGGGAATTTATCCCCCTTTAAAAGGGGGAAAATTGAAATTCCATTCCCTCTTTTAAGCAAAAAATACTAAATAACCTTTTCAAATTTTTAATCATATTTATTACATTTACTAATTTAAGGGAAATTTTGGTAAATATCATATATACCCTTTTATGCCGGATTTTTTTAAAAAACGAGAAGACCTGAATTCTATTTTTAAATTCATTCCATTCATTCTAAAAAATTTTTTCTAATCAAAAGTGATATAATTTGACATTTTTTTTTTTGATTCCCCCACTTATGAATGCAAAACTTAATTGGACATGTCCTTTTACCAGTTTGTCAATGAAAAATTGTTTTTGAAGAGGGGGATGATAATTCCCCCCTCCTTTTGGTACACTAGTAGCTCTTTGTACTTATTATTATAGTATACAAATATAAAAGTTTTCATTTGAAAAAAAAAAAAAAAAAGAAAAATATTTTCGTTCTTTTATATTTTTCATTTTCTTTCCATGGTACTATCATTTTTTAAAAAGAATCTCAACCTTATTTTAGATACAATTTGTTTTTGCATTTTAATAAAATTTTTTTTAGTTATATTAAACAAATTCATAAATATCTTCATGAAAAAATTAGATCTTGGATTAAATTGTTCAAAGTTAATAGATTAATGAAGTTAGCAATTTTAAAACTGGAAAAAATGATAAGTTATTAAAGCAATTTAGCTCAAAAAATTTTTACTTGCAATAAAAGTTTTGCAAGTTTCACATGCATCCCCTATTTTATAAATCTACAATTATTTGGGTCTAGAAAGGTTTCTATTGTTACAAAACAAGTTTTGTTTCCTAAAGTTTTACCTATAGGGGATTGTATAGTATGAACCCCTATCTTTTTCAAAAAAACCCCCAAATTCCAAATAAAATCAAAGTAATTAAAAAAAAAGGGTTTTTTAATTAGAAAGGGTTCAAAAAATTTCAGCCCAAATTTTTTTTTTTAAAATGACCCTTATGCCCATGAAATCGATTATTGAAGATAGTTCCAAAAAAAGCCAAACCCCAATAAAAAAATTTTTAAAAAAATAATTAAATGAATACAATAAAAAAAATATTTAGATTTAATTTGAAAAAAAAAATTGAAATTTTAAAATTTTTTTTGCAAAATGCCCCTTTTGGCCCCAAACCTATTTGGAGTCATTAAAGTTAGCTAAAAAACATTTTTAAAAAAAATTAATTAAAGTTTTTTAGTGTTATTTTAAAATTTTTGATGTTTCCAAAAAAAGTTTAAGCACAGCAAATGAACCAATTTGAAAAACTCAATGATAGTCCAATTTCGGTTCAAAATTTCTAGAAATGGGGGTTTTCCTTTGGGTGCAAGTAGTTTGAATGCTATAACTTAAAAATTTTAAAAATCCATAATGATCAAATTCTTCAAAACAAACTAAACAAACCTGAAGCCAGGGAAATTTCAACAAAAACAATAAAAACCCAATCCGAGATCCCTTTTCCAAAAAATGTCCAGGGGTTCAAATAAAAAACAAAATTGATGGTTAGAACTAATGTAAAACCATCACCCCTATAAATGATAAAATGTTTTAAAATTTGGAAATAAAAATTTTCCCAAAACAATCCTAATAAACCCTGGATTAACTCACTAGTGATAAAAGAAAACACAACAAAAAGGAATTAATATTCTCCAATTTCTTTTATTGTAATGCCACAATTTAAATTCTTGGTATTGAAATTTGATAAGGCTTTTTGGATTTTGGGAAAAAAACCCAAACCTCACACTAAAGTGTCTTCTTTTCAAAAATTTTGGTCCCTCCTAAAACCCCTATTTAAAGAAAGTGTTTATCTTCTCCCTTTGGGTTTAAAAAAAATTTCCCAAAAAATTAAACAGCCACTTTTAAGGTGGCCGGTCCAAAAAAGACAATTAAAAGAAAATGAAAGGTCCCAAAAAAGATTAAACAAAAATAGGAAGAAAAAAATTTCAAATAAAAATAGTCTTCATCATGCTAGCTCTTCCTAGGTTCGTCAACGATCATTGCCCGGGTTTTGGTCGGTCCATGGATAACCCAAAGTTGAGCTTTGGCATTTGTCCCCGCCTTAAAGCATGATAAGTGTGCCCCTTTTGGGAAAATACAATACATGAAAAAAAAAGAAAAGGGTTATTTAAAAAAATAATTCCCCAGTCGATGTGCTCAAATTGGCCCCCCTCGCTAAATTGAAAAACCCTTTGGGTTTTTTCCTAATGTAGGGGCTTGAGGATTTTGATTCAAACAATCATTATGAGTGATTTTTTGAAATTTGGAGACAAATTTTTAAAAAAACCCTTTTTACATTTGAAATTTTTTTTGAAATGGACTCAAAAATTCTTAAAGACCTTAAAAATAGATCAAACATTAATTAGGGAAATAAAATCAATTACAAAATTTTGGAGGAAAATTTGGAAAAAAAAAAATTTTAATTTTTGGGGATAATTAGGTAAAATACAAATGTTTTTGTTTTTTTAGAAGGCTGATAAATTTAAATTTAAGGGGATTTTGGGGAAAAAAAAAGGGAAACAGATTTTTTCGCTGGTAGTGGGAAAAAATTAGGGAAAAAATAATACCAAATATGAAATCAAGAAAAAGTTACAATAAATTATAAAACCCCTAACCCCTTTTAACCCCTTCACCCCTTTCCCGAAACCATTTTTAAACCCTATATTAGCCCATTTTTTGACAAAAAAAACAATTCCCCCTTCATTTTTTTAGAAAACTCCCTAACAAAAATCCTTTTAAAAAATCATTAAACCTATTAGTTGTTTTCTTTTTGAGTTTTTGATCAAGATTAAGTAAATTTAAGTAAGAGGGGGGCTCTTTTTACGGATTTTTGGGGTGAGGCAAATAAAAAAATAATTTGATTCAAATTTTTTTGGGAAATCTAAGTAAGTATGATA
>JBBMOL010003815.1:0-13706 GCA_037954665.1 Laguncularia racemosa | reverse complement strand
AAACTAAACTTTTGGAAAAATCTAAAGTACCTAAGGAAATTCTAATGATTCAAAAGAAAGACAAAGGATGCTAAACAAAGAATCAAAACAAAAGGATTCTAAACAAAGGAAAGGATGCTCTCAAGGTTCACATAAGGGGTCTATTTATAGATTCAAAGAGGAGGGGATAAGGTTGATCTGATGAGGATTTGAGTCAGCAAATTAATTAAGATATGATTTTGGAGAGATTCTCGCAATGGATATCCGGGGGGTAATGAAGGCCGGCGGCCTTGAATGTAGGCCGGCTTAAAGGCCGGCGGCTTTGCTTCTTTTTTTAGGCCGGTTTAAAGGCCGGCTCAAGGCCGGCCCAAGGACGGCGGCCTTCAGTGCAATCCTTCGCTCACTTCTTCAATTTTGTGAAAAACTCCTCCAATTAACTTGTAATTTACTTTTGGGTCCTCAAACCCTGTATTTTCACAATAAATACCATTAAGTATCATTTCTTTATATTTTCTTATAATATTAAAATAAATTTAATATAAGTCCAAAAGAAAATATAAGTATAATGTGATCTTATCACTAGTTTACAGTGGATCACATCTATCATGCCTCCATCAATCGTTAATCTAGCTACTCTCTAGCACCACGAATGCAATGCCACTTCACCGCTTGCTTTTCCAAACGACCAACTGCTATTTTTTAGTGCCTTTTTATTATTATTATTATTTTTCTTCCACTTTGTGTGTTTTTTTTTTTTTGTATTTGTGTCTTTATTATGTTTCTTTAATGTTCTACCTAGCATACCTTTCAATTGTCGATCCTTTTTTTTTTCTTTTTTAATTCCTTATCTCAACGGATTTGGATTCTTTTCATCTATATATATTCCATCAATTTTCATCGATTTATCTCATGATGATTGAAAATATAAAAAAGAATATAATATTTAAATAATATCATAAAATAGATACATCAATTTTCATCAATTAATATGATAATTATTGAAAATATAAAAAATAATACGATACCTAAATAATATCATAAGATAGACAAAAAAATTTAAATATAAATTTTAACAATTAATTTATAAATTGATGTATACTGAGAAAATACCAGAATCCATATTCTTCAATTTTCATCTCTATAGCTATTTGTTAAGCTCTTAATTTCTTATTAAAATTTTTCGAATAAGAGGAATTATAGTTTCTAAATGAAATTAGCTTAACGAATTTAACCAATCTTGCTATTTTAATTATATTTAATTTATTCAAAGTTATGTATACAATAATATAGATTTATATATACAATGCATGTATATCTACGCATGTGTGCATACTTGTGTGTGTGCCTATTGGTGCATATATGCCAACATTAAATTCAAGCAATATATGGAGTCAACTGACACTTGGATGTACAATGTGGACGATCAAGAATATGCCACAAAATAAATCAATTAGAAACTTCATCAAATATATTGATTAAATAATATGAAACATAACATAAGGACAATTAATGAAAGATTATGGTAAAAAATTGTAGACATTGTAAGAAGTGGGTATTAGCTTTATTATTATAGATATATATAGAATACTTTTATTGGTTCCACTTTAAATTGTTGGTGTAATTAATGAAGCAAGATGTTAAAAATTAAACTATCTTGAAAAGATATAGCACTAAAAGACCTGACCTTTTGTAATGTAATACCAAATGCTTTCACCTTATGTCATTCATTTGAAAGGAAATGTCAAGTTGACCTAAACAAAGTTTCAAGCAGCAACTTGTCATGAAATGGTAGACCAAATCAACTTCAAAATATTCAATTAAAACCATTTAATGCCTGTAGAAAAGGAACAACTGGAACTATTAAATAAAAACTGAAATATACTAACATAATCATAAAGTTAGTAAATAAAGAAAAAAACAATTAGTTGAAGCTTCCACCATGAATATACAAAAAGGAAAGAAAAGAATAAAAAATTTAGATACTTGATAACTATAATACTAATGGAGTTGTAAATAAATCGAGTGGATTCGAACTGAGCTTTTTAAGACTCAATCTCAATTCATTAAAAAAATTATTGAGCTTGAGTCAAGCTGAGCTTTTATTGAGCTCGAAAATGATAAGCTCGAATTGGAGCTTGTTATGAAATTTAAAACTTGAACTCAGTTTATTTATCTAAATGAGCCTAAGCTTAAGCTTATTTAAATAAATAGGCCTAAGATGGAGCCCGTTTAGATAAATGAGCTTGTTTTTAAGTCTGTTAGTGTGCCTACTTAATAATAATTCAAATAGGAGCTTTTTCACGAGGTTGTTGGTGAGTTAATTTATTAAAAATGTAAAAATTGCTTACTTAAAAACTTGTTGCAAAATTCTAAAAAGTTATAAAATAAAATAAGTTTTATAGAATGGACTACTAATGCAATAATATTTTTATAAGAGGGGCATTCTAGTCTTTTAGATGATAAACTATATAAGCCTTGTGAAAACCTTGTTAGTATTTTTCCCCTTTATTGTTAATATAACTCTCTCTCCTTGCACTAAGAGACCCTTAGTGGTACCAAATTATGCTCTAGTGATTGACGTTGATCCTTTCAAAGAACAAATTATAATGGTAAGTCTTTCTAATAAATCAATTTCTTGTAAGTTCTCTTTTTCAATGAGAGAATTGTTGAGATGTGGAGTTTTGTGTCAATTTGACGTTTTATGGTATTGTGGCTTTGAAGCAAAAGTTGCCAGTTCTAGTGAATTAGGACTTTTTGAAGCATTCTATAACAAGTACATTATCTAAATTAGAAATCATAAATTAGATTTTTTTTTTATAGAATTTGAGTTATAGAGTTGATTTAGGTTATAGAATGGGAAGAGGAATGAAATAGGTTTTAGTTGGGAGAAAATTGTAGGTCGTTGTGAGGTGCATGATAGTGTACTAGGGCATGCCAAAGAGAGTTTTTGGATAGAAAGTTACATAGCCTAAGACACAGCCATATTTAACACCGTGCCAAGCTTAAACTTTTACTTGAGAGCTAAACGGGGTTAGGTACGCTCATGTGGCAGCCCACACAGTCCTATGTTTTGAAAATTTTAAATTTCTCTCATTCAATGCTTTCTTTATGCCTTCCTAAGCTAGTTTAAGATACAATAGGATAAGTGGTAGTTATTCATAGCCTCTAAATTATTTGGTTGTCTTACATTAATTAAGTTTGTCTAGCTTGTGTTACTACAGTTGTTTAGCGGGCTTTCAGATACGTGTTTTCTAATTGTAGTTGTTAGCTTAGTAAACTAAGTGAACTTAATTTATATTGGATATAAATGTATTTATTGCTTATGTTTGGCTAAACTTGGGGGCTTGTAGTGGCAAATCCCTAAGGTGCATCCTATTGATCAACATGTGAATTTGTCCTTAGAGGGGTTGTGTGTGGAAATGATTTGGGGTATTAGGGCTTATAGTGGTAATTCTTGATATTATTTAGAAAGTTGGGGCCAAGAGTGATAGTTTCTAACCTAGTACATATTAAATATATTATATGGTATAGTGAGGTCATGAATATCTCTATGGTGGCTATTGGCTATTGTAAAGATAATTAATGAAATACTTATGATATTATTGTTACATTATTATATGAGTGTACGTTGTGATTTAGGTGATATGTGCATATGTTTGTGGCACTCACATATTGAGTTTAGGCTTATTCATTATCTTCTTCAGTTGTAAGACTATGGAAGTGGGTTCAAAGTTAGCACATCTAGACAAAAAAAAAAAAAAAGATGTTTATAAGTTCACTTTTGGTTAAATTAAATTAGATTTTAATTTATCTTGAAAATTTTAGAATTTTGCATGTTATTGAAAGAATAGATGATATGTATGTGTGATCTTAGAGAAATTGATGGGTTATTTTAAAAATATTTGTGGTTTTAGATAGATTAAGAATCTCAGTGTGTCATTATTTAGTAATGACTCGTGGCAGGTTATGACATCCTAAGTTTTAGGATGTTACACTTGTTAACAACTTAGCTTGTTAATAATATAACTAAGAGTTTACTCATTAGTCTTTTTGCGAGCTTATTCATGAGACTATTTACAAGTTAGCTTGTTAACAATATAAACGAGCCTATTTTGAAATTGAGTAGTGAGTCTAAACAATAGTTTGGGCTTGGTTTATTTATGTAAGTGAGCTTTATTTTGAGCTTAACTTTGGCTTATTTACTAATCAAGCTCTGGTATCTTAGCTCGTATGTTGCCTTATGTAATCGTATCAAGAAAACAAATTTGTTGATAATGATATAGAGTTTAGCATTCCCCTAAAATTTTACAAAGTCAAGACAAATACTCCAAGTTAGATGTAGCAACAACATAATAAAAATATTGCTACCTAATTTAGTTGTAGTAAAATTACCTACATTACCTAAAATCAGACCATATAGATGAAAGGGGGAAAAGAAAAAAGAAAAACACTGAAGATGAGAACTTTATATGCGGCCATGTGACTACATACATCAATAATTACATTAGAGAAAGAAATAACTTAATTATGTTATTGTGAGAACCACTTGAAAGGTAGGATAGTTTAGGGTTTAACAAGAGTTTGACTAAAGAAGGCATGTTTAACTAGGGAGAATTCTAAAAACTTAATGGCTATGCTAGTCTTGGCCTTAGCTTTCAACGTTCTTTCAATTCTAAGGCATTTTAAGTATAAATGGAAAGTATCATGGTTTTAAGCGATTATTAGGGAGCGGGATTGTGAATGTTCCATTCGTTATATGTGATGAGAGCCATGATGGGAGAGAAGCTAGAAGGTGGAATGTGGATCCTCTTGAAGTGTCACCTGGACCGATCATAAGAACTTGAGCGAAACGATTCAAGGAAGCACTGAACGGACTGATAAAGGATATCCAAGAAGCCGGAAAAGAGTGGAGCAACCATGAGAATGACCTTGCATTTGTATAAGTCATTCAAGGAGATCAAAGCTGCCAACCTTGACAATGCTGGCTTAAACGCTGCCAGCCTTGACAAAGGGACTACGTCGGCCTACTATACCGCCGATCTATATACTCAGCGTATATCCTACATCGGCTACTACGCCGCCTCCTACGCTGCTGGCTTTCGTTGCCTATTTGTTATTTTTCCACGACTTTATTATGTTATGTGATTTTGGGCTTTTGTTATTATGAGTTGTAAACCATAATATAAGCTGCTAGGGTTGGAAAACAGAACATGGAACATTTATACAACATTAGATAACACATTTTGAGAGAATTCCTCTCTTGGTTCTCTAAAGAACTTCTCTTGAACTTATCAGATTTCTTCCATGGCGTTCAACCAGACTTATCAATCGGTCTTTCATCCCGATTGTGGCGTCAACAGAACATACCAAGGTTCATGCCTTGTTTTTAGGTAACGGGTCGCGGTTCCACTTTGATTGTTTGGCATCTTGGGTTGCAATTCTGAATGTATTGGTATTGGGTTTCGTCACACGTAGGCGTGGTTCATATCAGTTTGGTATCGGAGCCTAGGTTTGTTAAACATCAGTTCGGTTTGAGAAAGGTAACATCAAAACCTTAACTCCAATCGTTCATATCAAGTTTCGTGTTGTCATAGCTTCGTACTCAAGTCCATAGTGTTAATTGTTTCTTAAGTAGTGTAGTGCATCCTATTAATCTTGTTACAAACAAAAAAAATTCACAAAAAAAAAAAAACGTGAACAAAGAATGGAAACAAAGGGAACAAAAAGGAAACAAAAAAGAGGAAAATTCAAGCCCCTAGAGTTGTTGTTGAATTCTATGGAAGGGATTGGTGTAGTTTGGGTTAGTTCCAAGAGAATTGAGAAGAGGAATTGGTGAGTTGATATTATCCTTGCTTGTGAGAATACACGAGTGATTGTGGGATATCATCCTTTGATTGAAACACAAAAGGGAGTGAATCGTGAGGCTTAGTCCTATATATTTGTGTTAGTACTAACCTTTATTGCATGAGTTATGTCGAGGAAACATTCTCTTGAAGGTGAGAGGGGGAGGTTTGATGCTAGGTTAGTGATTGGGGCATTGAGGAGTGAGATGAAGAGGATGTTTTAGGAGGGCATGGAACAAATTCATGAGACGATGGAGCAAAAACTAGAGCAATCTAAAAATGTCTTTCAAAGGCGTAAGAGGGAGAGTTGTTCTAAGAGAGGACAAAGGGGTGGAGATGAACTTTCTAATGATGAATTTAATGAACCTTCTATTGGAGTTATAAAGGTTATGGTGGTAGGAATAGAGGAACTAGGGATTAAGAAGATAGAGGAGATAGGAATAGAGAGGATAATCAATTGAGTAGTATAAAGATGAAGATTCCTCATTTCCAAGGGAAGAATGATCCTGAGGCATACTTAGAGTGGGAGAAGAAGGTAGAGATGGTGTTTGATTATCACAATTATAGTGGGAGAAAGAAAGTGAACCTTGCTACCATTGAGTTTTCAAATTCTACCATAGTGTGGTGGGATCAACTGATGTTGAATAGGAGAAGGAATGGTGAACTACCTATTGAGTCTTGGGAAGAGATGAAGAGGGTGATGAAGAAGTGGTTTATTCCTACTTATTACTATCGTGAGTTGCACAACAAATTGCAAACTTTTAAGCAGGGAAGCCGAAGTGTGGATGAGTATTTCAAGGAGATGGAGGCTACTATGATTAGAGCAAATGTTGAGGAGGATAGAGAGGCTACCATGGCTAGATTTCTTGCGGGGTTGAATAGAGAGATACAAAATGTAGTAGAATTGCAGCATTATGTGGAATTGGAAGATATGGTTCACATGACTATAAAGGTTGAGAACCAACACAGGAGGAAAGGTAGTAGTACTGCACAGTTTCAACAGGGTGCTGGTTCATCTACCTAGTAGACTAACTAACGGAAGAAGGAAGAAAAGTCTTTACCCACCAAGCTAAAAGGAGAGCAGAAGCAAGTGGGTTCTACTTTTGGTACTCAAGGTAAACCTGATTTTTCTACTTTTAGAAATCGTGACATTAAATGTTTTAAATGCCAAGGCAGAGGTCATATTGCTAGTCAATGTCCGAATAGACGTGTTATGATTCTGTGTGATGATGGTGCGTATGAGATTGAGGGGGATAGTGAAGATGATGATATGCCTCCATTGGAGGACGCTAGTGATGACGAGGAGCCTGCAGTAGGGAAGTTAGTGGCAGTAGTGAAGCGAGCTTTGAATGTGCAGGTGAAGGAAGAAGAGGAGGTGCAACAAGAGAGTATCTTTCATACTAGATGTTATCTAGGTGATCATATTTGCAGTTTTATCATTGATGGGGGGAGTTGCACTAATGTGGTGAGTACTTTTATTGTTGAGAGGTTAGGACTCAAGACTACTAAACACTCTAGCCCATATAAATTGCAGTGGTTGAATGATAATGGTGAGACTAAGGTGAGTAGGTAAGCCTTAATTGCTTTTCGCATCGGTAAGTATGAGGATGAGGTGTTATGCGATGTAGTGCTAATGCAGGCGTGTCATGTGTTGTTGGGGAGGCTTTTCTAACAAGTATACACTTATTCACCATGGTAAAAGCTATAATCTTAAACCCTTAATACCTAAACAGGTGTATGAGGATCAGTTGCAGCTACAACAATCTTTTGCAAAATATAAGGTCAAAAACAGAGGGAGAGTGAAAGAGCAAAAGACATAGAAAAAGAAAAGGAATATAAAAGTTACAAAAGGAAAAAGAGAGGAAGGCTGGAAAGAGTGTGAGAGGCCAAGTTGAGGGGGGATCAACTTTGGTGGTGAGTGAAAAGGAGAGTACAGCCTTGCAAAAGGAGAGTTATGTGGCAAGAGCGAGTGTAGTGAGGAGAGCGTTGGTGATGAAGCAACCCGTGTTGGTGAGAAACTTGTTTGAATACTAATGAACTTTTTAACTCTTTGCCTAGTGTGGTTGTGTCTATTGTGAAGGACTTTGAAGTTGTCTTCCTTGAGGAGATTCCAAAGGGGTTACCACCTATTCATGGTATTGAGCACCAGATTGACCTTGTACCCAGAGCATTTATTCCAAACAAACCAGCTTATAGGAGCAATCTAGAGGAGATAAAGGAACTCCAAAGGCAAGTCAATGAATTAATGGAGAAGGGGTACGTAAGAGAAAGCATGAGCCTATGTGTAGTGTCTGTGATTTTGGTGCCTAAGAAGGATGGGTCATGGAGAATGTGTGTTGATTGCCACGCCATCAACAACATCATGGTAAAGTATCATCATCCCATTCCTCGCTTAGATGACATGTTAGATGAGTTACATGGGTCTAGTGACTTTTCCAAAATTGATTTGAAAAGCGGATATCACCAAATTAGAATGAAAGAAGGTGATGAATGGAAAACCGCATTTAAGACAAAATATGGATTATATGAGTGGTTAGTAATGCCTTTCGGTTTAACTAACACACTTAGTACTTTCATGAGACTTATGAAACATGTTTTGAGGACTTTTATTGGAAAATTTGTGGTTGTCTATTTTGATGATATCCTCATTTACAGCAAGAGTTTGGAAGACCATATATCTCACTTGAGGGATGTTTTGGAAGTGCTTCGAAAGGAGCAATTATATGCTAACCTCAAAAAGTGCACTTTTTGCATAGACAAACTTGTGTTTCTTGGTTTTATTATTAGTGCATAGGGAATACAGGTTGATGAAGAGAAGATTCGTGCGATCCAAGAATGGCCTAGTCCAGCTATTGTAAGTAATGTGCGGAGTTTCCATGGACTAGTGAGCTTTTACAGGAGGTTTGTGAAGGATTTCAGCACCATTGCAGCACCACTTACTGAAGTAATCAAGAAGGACGTAGGGTTCAGATGGGGAGAGCAACAAGAGAAGGCCTTTCAGACGCTTAAAAATAAGTTGACTCATGCGCCATTACTTGCCTTACCTGATTTCTCTAAAACCTTTGAAATTGAGTGTGATGTTTCAGGAATAGGTATTGGATCAGTTCTCATGCAGGAGAAGAGACCAATTGCATTCTTTAGTGAGAAGCTAAGTGGGGTAACCTTGAACTACCCTACTTATGACAAGGAGTTATATGCATTGGTTCGAGCGCTGGAGACTTGGCAACACTATCTTTGGCCAAAAGAGTTCATGATCCACACTGAACATGAATCCTTGAAGTACTTGAAGGGATAACATAAGCTAAACAAAAGGCATGCGCGTTGGGTGGAGTTCATCGAAACATTTCCCTATGTCATCTACTACAAGCAAGGTAAAGAAAATGTTGTTGCTGATGAACTTTCTAGAAGGTATGCTCTTATCTCTACTCTTAGTTCTAGATTGCTTGGTTTTGAGCATATTAAAGAATTGTATGCCGCTGATCGAGATTTTTGTGAAGAGTATGTGCTTTTTGAGAAGAGTGGTCATGATAAATTTTATAAGCATGAAGGATTCTTGTTTAGGGAGAATAAACTTTGCATTCCAAATTGTTCTTTAAGAGAATTATTAATGAGGGAGTCTCATGGAGGAGGTTTAATGGGGCATTTTGGAGTAGCTAAAACCTTTGGGGGTTTTGCAGAAACACTTCTATTGGCCTCACATGAAATGAGATGTTGAGAGGATTTGTGAGCGATGTGTCACTTGTAAGCAAGCAAAATATAGAGTCCAAGCTCATGGACATTATACCCCACTTCCCATTCCTTATGAGCCTTGGGTAGATATTTCTATAGATTTTGTGTTAGGATTACCGAGGTTTAGGTATAGTTGAGACTCTATTTTTGTAGTCGTGGATAGGTTTTCTAAGATGGCACATTTCATTCCTTGCCATAAAACAGATGATGCTTGCAATATTGCTAATTTGTTCTTTAGGGAAGTTGTGAGATTGCATGATATGCCTAGAACAATCGTATGGATCGAGATGCTAAGTTCTTGAGCTACTTCTAGAAGACCCTGTGGGCTAAGTTAGGAACTAAGTTATTGTTTTCTACTACTTGTCATCCACAGACTGATGGTCAAACTGAGGTAGTAAATCGAACCTTATCTACTTTGTTGAGGGATGTCATTAAAAAGAACATTAAAAGTTAGGAGGATTGTTTGCCGCATGTTGAATTTGCCTATAATTGCACAATGCATTCTGCTACTAAGTTTACTCCTTTTGAAATTGTGTATGGTTTTAATCCACTAACTCCTTTGGATTTATCACCTCTACCTATTTCTGAGTATATTAATCTAAATGGTAAGAAGAAAGCAGAATTTGTCAAACAGATCCATGAGAAGGCAAGGCTAAACATTGAGCGACAAATGGAGTAGTATGTGAAACAAGCCAACAAGGGTTATCAACAAGCTGTCTTTGAACCTGTAGACTCGGTTTAGGTTCACATGTGCAAAGAGCGGTTTCCTGTGCAGCATCGATCTAAATTACTTCCTAGAGGCGATGGACCATTTCAAATTCTTGAGCACATCAATGATAATGCCTACAAGATAGATTTGCCAAGTGAGTATCAAGTAATTGCTACTTTTAATGTTACTAATTTGAGTCCTTTTGATGTAGGCGACGATTTGAGGACAAATTCTTTTCAAGAGGAGGGGAATGATGAGAGCCATGATGGGAGCCAAGCTATAAGGTGGAATGTGGATCCTTTTGAAGTGCCACTTGGATTGATCACAAGAACTCGAGCGAAATGATTCAAGGAAGCACTGAACAGGTTGATAAAGGATATCCAAGAAGCCAGAAAAGAGTGGAGCAACCATGAGAATGACCTTGCATTGGTACAAGTCATTCAAGGAGATCAAAGCATTAAAGATCAAAGCTGCCGGCCTTGGCAACGCTAGCTTAAATGCTGCTAGCCTTAAATCGGCGTTGCAATTCACGTGTGATAAAGGAACTACGCCGCCGGCCTATATACTTGGCATACATCCTACGCTGGTTACTATGCCGCCTCTTACGCCGTCGGCTTTCATTGCTTGTTTGTTATTTTTCCACGACTTTATTATGTTATGTCGTTTTGGGCTTTTGTTACTACGAGTTGTAAACCCTAATATAAGCTGCTAAGGTTAGAAAACAGAACATAGAACATTCATACAACATTGAATAACACATTTTGAGAGAATTCCTCTCTTGGTTCTCTAAAGAACTTCTCTTAAACTTATCGGATTTCTTCCATGGTGTTCAACCAAACTTATCAATCGGTCTTTCATCCTGATCGTGGCGTCAATAGAACATACCAAGGTTCTTGCCTCATCTATAGGCAATAGGTCGCGATTCCACTTTGATTGTTTGGCATCTTAGGTTGCAATTCCGAACGTATTGGTATTGGGTTTTGTCACACGTGGGCGTGGTTCGTATCAATATGTATGCTGTTTCTTGGTGGTTATTATAAGAATGTGAGTGAGACAATGTGGTATTTTTTTTTATATTTAATATATTGATGAAGGATACAAGTTATAACATTGGGTATAGTGGCTTAGATAAAAATGTGAGAGAGATAAATATGATATTGTTTTTTATATTTAAAATATAAATAAAGCATATAAATCACCAAATTAGGTGCAAAGGCTTAAATGATAGAGTGGATAATAATTTTTTATGAGTCATTCAAATAGATGATACGGCTCAATGCCTTCTAAAAATAAAAAATAAAAGATTAAAAGATCCTAATACTCGAAAAAATTGACCATGTTGAAATAGGGAATTGATTATGCTTAGCACAATAATTTATGATTGAAAATTTATATGTTAGAACCAAGGTGAATTAGAGTCCACCTTGTTGATTAGGTATGATAGGTAGTTGACTACAAAGGTGATCAACCAAGTTACCTTGGTAGTCCACTAGTTTGCCATTTATTAGTACATTTGACTAAGTTTCTTTTGTAGTTTTCATAATTAGCTTCACATTTTCTTAGTTCCTTTTGTAGTGAGTTGAGCTTATTTTGTTAACATGTAAATAGACAATCTATGTAGTAGAATAGACAATTATTGAGATTTTGTTAAATCTGTTGGTTATAATGAATTTAAGTGTAAAAAATGTTGTGGGGTGCAATCATTCTATAAAATCTTTTAAATAATTCTAATATTAACATAAATATAGTAAATTTAGCTTCCCAGTCATGTAGTTCTATGTCTACACTTGACTATTATCAAGTTAATATTATTTAAAACAATTGAGGTTTCTTTTTTTAAAAAAAAAAATTAATTTGTTTGTTTTTTAGTATTTATCTTTTTATCTGTATGCATTTTATCTTTTTTATTAGATTTTTTGCCCTTTAGAGTGTTGATTATTCATTTTGTCTATGGAATTCATATAGTCAAATGGATGTTTGAACCATTTATTCTAAAAGAGATATGCCTCTTTTAGATTGGATCTAAGACTCCATCTCTTTTATACTAAATTAATCAAATTTGGAGTTCTACGATTGAAATAATCTAATGCTACATCTTTGATACATTAGCAAGCTATATTGATGCATCTTAATAATTTTACTAATAGTAATAATAAAATAAGAGAACAAGATAATATTTTACTAGAATGGACTAACGCCAGAATGGAGTCAATTAGAAATATTAAAGTAATTGGACATAAGAAATAGACACTGGAACTTAATGGGCCTAAAATAAGATAATTTAGACATATTGGGCCACAATGAGCCTAACTGAGGCATAATAGGCCTAAATGAGTAAAGTAAACTTAAAATTAAGTTGTACTTAGAAAAGCCTAAATGGGAATTAATTAATAAACCCAACTATTTTAGGCCCAATTAGATTAATTTAATTAGATTAAGTAACTAAGTAAATAATCAATTGGATTAATTTAATTAATAAGGTAATTAGCTTAATTAAGATAAGTGGGCCCAAGTCCAAACTAATTGGAGACTCTTCACTTTAGGGCCCAACACCGTAATTGGGTTGTAGTAAAGCATGTGAAAATGGACATAGAAATTAAATAGGTGATTTAAGACCAAATTAAGCCATGGCCCAATGGGCTTGATCTAAATAAGACTTAAATGAATTAACACCCAATTAGGTTATGGACTAATAATGATTGGATAATTAAGATATTAACTTGAATTAACATAATTAATAAAATCTTAATTAAAATAAGGTCCAAATATAGCGAGAGGCTAATTAGGCCTATATACCCTTTTATTGAGTCTATAACTAAAACTAACATTGACAAAAATTAAAATTAAACTTAGAATTGAAAATGGAAACTGATTATCCAAACAAATTCACAAACTTATAATTTTTCTTTTCTCTTAATTGCATAAAAGTAAGCTACCATGATGATTGGGAATTGCCTTCAATTTGTGATTACCTTTGACCCTTTGAGTACACAGCAAAATATGTGTTTCTTGATAGGGTAGAACTTAATTAACTAAACTAATAAGTAAACTCGACTAAACTAAATTATGTGTTATGTGTGCTTGGTTACTTAAGATAGCAAGTAACACTCTTAGGTTGGGATTATGGTTATGATCATATACCCCAAAATGATATGGTAGATTAGGCATTTAGACCATTAAAGATTAGCTCGATAGGTAGTTAGTAAGTGAAATCGCATGGATAATGGGCACTCTATGTTGGGAGAAGGTATATCTAAATTCATTCGAAGTTATGAGTCTAAGTGGGCGATACGATATAGCTAAACTATAATTGGTGAGGATCGCATAGCCATGAGATCATTTAGATGAGGCTTGTAAGTTTTTAGTTTTGTGACATGGAGTGTAAAGTCATATAACCATTACTAGACCAAGTGAACAAGAACAAGAAAACTAAAAAACTATTTGCC
>JBBMOL010003814.1:0-13711 GCA_037954665.1 Laguncularia racemosa | reverse complement strand
TTTGGTGTTGATGGGGTGAATGAGTTTGTGAATGTGTTGAAGATAATTGTTACACATATGCATGTGTATTAATGTGGCGTATCATACGCCATGTGAGTATGGTAACTTACGTATTGAGCTTAGGCCTACCCCCTTCTTTTAATTTTTTTTTAGCTGTAGGTGAAAATGATGAATAATTAGAGTATGATGAGAACGAAAACTTGATGAGACATTACATAGATGAGATGGGAAGGAAACACTATTACTATGTGGAGAAAGAGTGACAAGAATTATGAGTATTTGTAAATGGATGTTTTATTGTTAAATTGAAGTTATGGAGATGAATTGTAGTTTGAGACTTTGTTGTTGTTACTATAAAGGCCACATGATTGCCCAAGCATAAGCTCCGACAACGAACAAGATTTATTGATATTAAGAATTTGGATGAGTGATGTGTATATATCAATTATTTATTATTATATGGTGGATATTTTTTGAAAAACTATGTTTTCATATATTAAAGTTTTATTAATACTCATATACTAATAATTAATTTATGTGGCTCATTGGTATCGTTGAAGAGGACAACAGGGAAATAAAAGCACACAATTTAATGCAAATGCAAATAGCAAACTCCGAATTTTTGGAGAGCTTCCTTTCTTGAAATCTTTGTAATTTAAAAGTACAAATCCCTCACCTTGAATATTTTTCCTTCGTTAGAAGAAACTCCGAAACATCCTTACGGCTTTTCCTGGTATGGAAAACCAACTTTTATTTGTTATTCCCCGTATTTGGGTGTGCTGACCAACCAAGATAGAGATATTATATTCAGTAATGTATACATTAGTTTACTAATTCTTTTGACACCGTTGAAGAAATAAAATATAGAAATGAGAATGCTATACTTGGAAGAAACATAGTTGCTAAAATCTTTAAATTATTACGACGCCTGCAGGTTTATATGCCCGTTTCCTCAAGCTTGACAAATTCAAGGACGAAAAAGACTAAAAGGATAATATATAAATGAACGAATACAAAGTAAAGATTGCGCATACTCTGGAAAGATGAGGACGCATATCCATGCTGGGGTAGTTTTTGAACGATTCATCCCAATTATTCAACTAATAAACCATACAAGACTTGGTTGTTTTCTTGTGTCATCAAGTAACGAGCTATCAGCTTAGTATATACGATTGCCCTATAAATAGCTAATGGAACCTTGCATCACCTCACACGATTAGCAAAAGCACTTGAAGTTTAAGAGACAGATATCAGTATTAGTAGATCCATATTCCGGGCAAATGAAATCCATTCTCGTCCTCACACTCTTGGCATTGACAACCACCACTTCCTTAGCATATGATCCCAGTCCCCTTCAAGACATTTGTGTTGCGATCAAGAATCCTATAGATGGAGGTATAAACTCTAAATCTTTGGAACTATTTACGAATTAAACAACTTTGGTTTTAACACTGTGTTTTGGTAGCAAATATTAAATCTTGACCATATTTTTCGTTTGGGACAGTGTTTGTAAATGGGAAGTTCTGCAAAGATCCCAATGAAGTAAGAGCCGAAGATTTTCTCTTCCAAGGGCTAAACACTCCTAGAAACACAAACAACCCACTTGGATCAAACGTTACCGCTGTCACAGTCGAGAATTTGCCAGGTCTCAATACACTCGGTATCTCCTTGGCCCGTCTTGACTTTGCTCCTTATGGCCTTAACCCACCCCACATTCATCCCGTGGAACTGAGATTCTAGTGGTCATCGAGGGCAATTGTATGTTGGGTTTGTCTTGTCCAACAACTAGAAAACAAGCTCATTACCAAAGTCCTGAACCCTGGAGACGTTTTCGTGTTTCCAATTGGTACAATCCACTTTCAACTCAATGTGGGAAAAACCAAAGCGGTAGCTTTCGCTGGTTTGAGCAGTCAATTCCCCGGAACAACTACAATTGCTAATGCAGTCTTCGGATCGAAGCCAGCCATTTGGGATGATGTCCTAGCCAAAGCATTCCAAGTTGATAAGAAAGTTGTTGACAATCTCCAAGCACAGTTTTGGTATGACAACAACAATTGATTGTACTAGGCCAATGCGATCGCATGGTCACATTTCTATTCGTGCAATTTTTTCTTAAATATTTTATTGTTGAAATCATTGTAATAACGTTGCAGTAAGGATACTATATTGATCATATTCATTTATTTTCGCATTGAAGAGTTCGGTAAACGAACAATAATTAGATATTTATCCACTACTTTTTCCTTAAATCCATGTGTATTCTCTCTCCCCTCATTTCATTTTTTTTAATGAGTTTAACTACTAAATTTACCTTTAACTTTGTTATTCATTCGTCACTAGATAAAACAACTGAATTTATGCAACTTCTTGAGGGTTCTTTTAAGTTTTAAAACTAAAAAATTGAGATAAGTGGAAAACTCTGTGATATATTATAATATTTATATATTGATTGCAATATAGTTGTATATGTGTATAATTTGTTATGTTTAGCTGCTATAACATTATGATGTTTTTTTTCCCTTTTTTCTTTCCTTCTTCCGCTTTTCTTTCTGTTCTATTCATTCTATTTTTTCTTTCTTTCTTTCTTTTCTTTTCTTGTGTATGCTTTCTTTTAATGATACTTTTAATATTTTTTTTCTTTTCTTTCTGCTTTTCTTTTCATTTTCTTTTTCTTTCTTCCTCTTCCAACAAATATAAAGTATGATATATATACAATATATATAAACCTAATAATAGTTTATAGAAAAGAAGTTTAAGTTTAAAATAAAGTATATATATATAACCTAAATATAAATGTATGTATGTATTATATATATATATATAATATATATATATACATATATATTCATATATGTATATATTTATGATTATAAATTTTATTATTTCTATATGGTTGATCCCTATAAAAAAATGAAATAATATTGAAATTAGGAGACAAGCTCACCTAATTTACTTATTTATTTATTTTCATCTCTTCTTTTCTTAGCTAAAACCTTCTTTGTGAAGGTTATTTGTATATATATATATATATTATATATATATATATTATATATATTTATTCCTAAACCCATAAGCTTATGTATAAAATACAAATAAAGTATATATAAGGATTTTGGATTAATATACAAGTATAATTTAATAGAATGTATTGGATTACTTACCAATTTCATTTCGTATAGTGTAAAATAAAATAAAATAATAATAATAATAGAGGAGTTGTTAGATTAAGACAATGAAGTTATGAATGGAAGTGTGAATGATGACAATGTGATGTATATTGTTGGTCTCATGTATATATATAGATATATATACCCTCACATTCCTACACCATGGTTGCCATGTATATTATATATTATATAATGTATAATAGTTGCAAATAATATTACATATTGTAATAAAAAAAATTGCAAATAGTATTACATGATAATCACTAATAAATATTATATATTATATAATAATTGCAATTGGTAGTATATATTATATTAATACATGCAAATATTTGCAAATCTAAATATAAATAGCTACCTATTATTTAATAAAGATAGAGAAAAATAACCTTATTTGTATATACAAATATTGTTAGACAATATATATGTATAAATATAGATTTGTATATGTATACATTATAAATTGAAAGATGAAATATTGTTGTGAACGAACGAATGAATTAAAATATGCTTGATAAGTGGTGATCTATTGGTTGAGTAAAAAGGATGATTTTGTTATTCTGATGGGTGTAAACAATTGATGTTTCATGGCTGGCTAATTGAATAATTGATGGAATTAAGCTATAAATCAATCCTAATTGGTTGATTTTACAGTTGATGGGTTAGGGGCATGGTTGTTGAACACGTGAAGTAGTGCAACATGGGTTGCTTCATTGTGATTATAAGTGAATGGTTGATGGATGATCTAGTCTTCTTTACTTTATCCATGACATGTAATGCTTGATTCTTCTTGTTGTGGAAAATTTAATTATAAAGTTTGGATTGTAGCGATGTGGATTTAGCATTTGTGATGGATAATGATGTGATGTATACGAGTGGCCATGTATTAAAGTGCTGATTAATTGGATTGTGGCAAACTGAGAATGTTTCGAAGCAGGGTGACATTTGATTGTTTTCGTTTTGATAAGGAAGTACATATTTGTTGTTTGATAGCCTGAGTGATGGAATGGTTGATGAAATTGGGTGGTAATATATTATTGTTGATCTTGTTTTATATGTTGATTTATTGTGAAATTTTATTTTCTTGTGAGTTAGTTGTCTCATTTCAATTGTTTAATTTGATTGGCTATCTAAATCGAATTAACATAATGATATCTGGCTAATAAAAAATCCAACATGTATTGCATGAGACATTGCATTGTTTTGGATGTCATCACTACTATAGGGTGCACTGGAAGTAATCGAGTAGGATTGCTGCTCTACTATGGAATTGTTCGTGCGTATGTAGTATTGAGAGTATTGCACTTCTATCTGACTAACTCCCCTCAATAGATTATTTTGCAAGAAAATTTCAAAATCTTGGGATAGAATAAGAGATGATGTGATAATAGCTTTTGGAATCAAGAATAATAGAGTTTTATTAGTCCTCAATGAAGTAATCAAGAGGGGAGGTGAATTGATTACTTGCTAAATTTTTTAAAAGAAATTTTTCTAGTTAAAAAAAAAAAAGAACCCCTTTGACTACTCAGTTTAATTGTGGCATGACAAGTATTTATAAACAATTACAAGCTATTATAGAATAGAAATTAAAATATAGAGAGTAGAGAATCAGGCAAGCTATTTATAGAGGTTCTACCTTAAGCATCGATCCTCTCTTCCAGCTCTACTATCAGGGACCCGGTCTTCTACATTGGTATCGTTCCACTAATCCAAAATAAATTTGAGATATTACAATTGTTCTACTAAAACTTTCACTTCAAAAACACCCTACTCTGCCTATCTAGCCTATCTCTAAGACTATTCGCAAATGCATAGAGTTACAAGTAAGCTCTCACAAATACACATATCTAGCTATCAAGAATTAATAATAATAAAAAAAATGAACAGATGAGGAAATGAGAATTTGTATCCTTTAAAAATTAATTCGAGTGTAATATGAAAACAAGTAAAAGACAAAGTAGCTTCTGAGTTAGTCTCTAAGTTCTGATAATACTTTTTTTCATATAAAAAAATGTTGTATTACTCTATATTTTCTTTTATATCATGAATCTTTGGATTTCGCCTCTATTTATTCACAGAAGAGTAATGGCTACATCACTGATTTGTCTTCAACTAGAAAGTTTGTTTCCGTAATCTTGCTTTAAACATTTCAGAAATATCCCTAGAGATTTGTAGATATCTTCTAAATTTTATATTTTAATTCTGATATCTTCATAATATGTCGTGGGAATTCTATCGAAAGTAGTCTAGATTCATCCTTACATTGTGATATATATTATCTACACAAAATCTATTGATGAAATCAATTATCTACTAATTTTGATGAATGTCCAAGAACTCTTTCTCTCATCCTTGAATTCACAAAGGTATGTGATCTTTGACATAATCCTTTTAATATTGATCTTCTTATAGCGAAACCAAATATATGAGATTAATCATGAATTTATCATGATTTAACTGAAACTCTTAATTCCATAATTAATCACATAGATTTCCATGGAGATTTTTCCTACTTTAGTGAAACATATTATCTAAATATTCATCTTCTTGTAGTAGAACCAAATATACAAAATTAAGCATGAACAATTTAACTCAATCTCTTAATTCCAAAATTAAACACATAGATCCCCATGGATATTTGTCTTACTTTAGTGAAATGGATTGAATATATTACTTAAATACCTTCAATAAATAGTGCCGAGTCTTCAAAATTGATAGTTAACCAACTAACGTTAATATATAAAGTTGTCCTATTTATAAGAACTCGTAACAGTAACATATTTTGACTTATCTTCTATGTAATTAAAAACAACGTAACTGATGCGGACATCGTGGAGGGCACAGCGGCTTACACGGCCCAAGGGCACGGCCGTGTATAATTTTACCCGGGTCGTGTATCACTGACACGGGCACAGGCACGCCCAGCGACACGACCGTGTGCTCCAGTAGGATTCTCAAGAGTCATACACGGCCTAAAGGCACGGCCGTGTATGAAACCGTGTACTATGCTCGTCATATACACAGAAGCCCACACGGCCTAAAGGAACGGCCGTGTGCTCGACCGTGTATTATGCTGGTCGCATGCCCAGAGACATACACAGCTAGAGGCACGGCCGTGTATGAGACCGTGTACTATCGTGTCGCATGCCCAGAAACATACACGGCTTAGAGGCACGACCGTGTATCAAGCCGTGTACTATGCGTGTATTTTATTATTTATTTCCACGTGTACGCTTAGATTTTCCCCTTTTAGATATTTTACAGGGACATATAAATACTCTTTTGTCAGATAGATTAGGGTACGTTTTATTAACATATTGGAATACACTTTGAGAGAGAGTTTTCTCTAATTTCCGAGTTGTGCGCAACCAAATTTACATCAAAGATCGTTTCTTTGTTGTGTGAAACCAATCCAATCTCAGATTCGTTTCGTTACGCTTTCCGCGCTGCGTCAATTGGTATCAGAGTGAGGCAATTTCCTGCGGAGATGTTGACTAACGGTGGTGTTGATGGCGGTCGTGTTCTCGACCTTGATTGGGATGCGGAAGTCCAAGGAGTCAATCAAGGGGCTCCGAGGGCAGTGGTTGAAGCCATGGAGCAGAGACTTGGGCGTGTAGAGCAACGCCTGGAGGATTTGGTGGCGCGGTTCAACACCATGGTAATGGACCACAACGGTCACAGGGGTGTTGTTGGGAATCGACCGGGGGTAGCAGCTGCCGTGGCGACCTTATCAATGACTTTGTTGCCGGAAACCAATGGAACCGGAGGATTGACGGAAGCTCTTCTGAGGAAGAGGATGGAATTTTGTGGAGGAGAGAACAACCACCGCGAAGGGGTGGTGTTGTTGGCGGTGGAAGATTTCGTGGAATTGATGATCGGAATGAACCAGCATATGGGGGTGGATATCGACGCAATCACCAAGGGTTCGACCATGCTGAAGGTAGGGACTTCCGTCTTAAGGTAGATATCCCTTCTTTTAATGGTAATTTAGATATAGAAGAGTTTTTAGATTGGCAGGCGGAGGTCGATAGGTTCTTTGACTATATGGAGGTTCCTGAGGATAGGAGGGTGAGAATGGTTGCTTGTAGATTGAAAGGAGGGGCATCTGCATGGTGGGATAGATTGCAACACCGTAGGCAAAGGGAAGGGCGACAACCGATTAGAACATGGTACCGTATGCGAAATCTGCTGCAGCGGGATTTCTTGCCACCCGATTATGAACAAATCCTCTTCCAACAGTATCAGCGATGCCGACAAGGGTAGAGGACGGTGCATGAATACACCGCGGAGTTTATGAGGCTAGCGGAGAGCAATGATTTAAGAGAGACTGAGGGTCAACAGGTGGCACGGTTTTAGACGGGTTGAAGCCTCAGATAAAAGATAAGATAGGGGTGACGGTGTTCCGAACCGTGAATGACGCAAAGAACTTGGCTCTCCGAGCAAAAATGATGATACAAGAACAGAGCGTAAGGTCTGGAGGTAGTAAAAGGACTTACACTTACGAAGGTCCTGGTAATAGTAGTAAAGGAACTGGTGAGAGACCTCGAGGAGGGGTTGAGAAGCTAGCGGGAAGTATGGATAAGAGAGAGGACAAGGCGGAAGGAAAGAGACCGGTGGAGAGTAGAGACACTCCAAGGCAAAACAATCCATATGCCAAGCCGATACTGGGAAAATGTTATAGATGTAATCAGCCAGGGCATCGATCGAATGAGTGCCCAAATAGACGCACCGTAAACATTGTCTAGAGGGAAGAGGAGGAAGAAGTATGTTGTGAACCAGACGATGATGATGAGTACTATGAGGAGGTTGACGACGGGGTAGAACCTAATTACGTAATTAGGAGGATGATGTTGGCACCGAAACAAGAGGATAGCTCACAACGACACCAATTGTTTCACATTAGGTGCACCATTGGTGGGAGGGTGTTTGACTTGATTATCGATAGTGGGAGTTGTGAAAACATCATTGGGAAGGAAATCATAAAGAAGCTCCAATTACCGACAGAGAAGCATCTAAGTCCATACACCATCGGATGGATCAAAGCGGCAGAACGGATAGAGGTAAAGGAGAGATGTAGAGTTCCTTTCTCGATCGGTAAATATCGAGATGAAGTGTACTGCGACATCATCGATATGGATGCTTGTCATCTACTGTTCGGGCGTCCTTGGCAATTTGATGTAGATGCCCAACATGCAGGGAAGGAGAACAAGTATAGGTTGGAGAAGGAGGGGGTGAAGTATACACTACTGCCATTAATGGATAAGTAACCCAAAATCCAGAAAGCGAAAGGGAAGTCCTTTCTTATGATCACTCAATCGGAAAGAGAGATGACCGAAGATATCAAGGAATCCCGCTTGATGCATGCTCTAGTAGTGAAAAATGTGGGAGAGGACATGAGTAACGCAGAGATTCCGGAAGAAGTGAAGGAATTATTAGATGAATTCAAAGAAGTCGTTCCGGAAGACTTACCGGAGGGATTACCTCCCTTGCGGGACATCCAACATCACATTGACTTGGTGCCGGGAGCTAGTCTTCCCAACCTCCCTCACTACCGGATGAGTCCCAAGGAAACGGAGATCTTATAGGAGAAGGTCCAGGACTTGCTTGATAAGGGATTCATTCGAGATAGCTTGAGTCCCTGTGCCGTACCAGCACTACTAACGCCTAAGAAGGATGGGAGTTGGAGGATGTGCGTGGATAGCCGAGCGATCAACAAAATCACAATTGGGTATAAATTCCCCATACCTCGCATTGAGGACATGTTGGATCGGTTGAGTGGGGCAGTGGTGTTCTCCAAGATAGACCTTCGAAGCGGGTACCATCAAATTCGGGTCAGACTTGGGGATGAGTGGAAGACCGCCTTCCAAGACGAAAGAGGGGCTATACGAATGGATGGTCATGCCATTCGGACTCAGCAATGTACGAGTACCTTCATGCGCGTGATGAACCAGGTACTTAAACCCTTCATAGGCCGATTTGTTGTCGTATATTTTGATGACATATTAATATATAACAAGACTCGGGAGGAGCATCTAGTGCACTTGAAAGATGTTTTGAGGGTGCTGTAAGGGAACAAACTCTATGCTAATAACAAAAAGTGCATGTTTCTGTCATCAAAGCTGTTATTTTTAGGGTTCATAGTGAGTGGGGAAGGAATCATGGTGGATGAGGATAAGGTACGAGCCATTAGAGATTGGCCTACACCCAAGACAATCACCGAGCTGAGGAGTTTCCTAGGGTTAGCAGGGTTCTACAGACGTTTTATAAGACACTTTAGCACGGTGGCGGCTCCCTTAACCGAATGTTTAAAGAAAGGGCTGGTTTCATTGGGACGAGGAAGCTCAGGCAGGATTCACCGTGCTCAAAGAGCGACTATGTAGCGCACCAGTGTTGACCTTACCGGACTTCGACAAATTATTCGAAGTTGATTGCGATGCTAGTGGCGTAGGTATTGGGGCGATACTCTCTCAAGAGAAGAAGCCTGTTGCATTTTATAGTGAGAAACTCTGTGAGGCTAGGAGGAAATGGTCCACATATGACAAGGAGTTCTACTCCGTAGTCTGGGCCTTGAGAATGTGGGAACATTATTTGGTGGGCAAGGAGTTCGTATTATACTCTGATTGCGTTGCCTTGAAACACCTGAGCAATCAGACCCGCATTTGCAAAGACATGCACGCCCGATGGATACAATTCTTGCAGAAATTTCCGTTTCGTTTGATGCATAAATCTGGGGTTCAGAACAAGGTGGCCGATGCACTAAGCCGAAGAGCGGATTTGCTAGTGACTTTGAGAGCTGAAGTAATGGGATTTGAACAGTTGAAGGAGCTGTATGAAACGGATGGGGATTTTGGAGCTACCTAGAGGAAGTGCACTAATAAGGAACCCGTTGACAGTTATTATATCCTGGAGGGTTATTTGATGAGGGAGAACCAACTTTGTATTCCTACATCCTCCTTAAGAGAGAAGGTGATTCGAGATCTCCATGGAGGGGGACTCGCCGGCCATTTGGGGCGGGACAAAACACTAGCAGCAGTGGTTGCAAGATATTGTTGGCCTCAGTTGCGTAGGGATGTCAATCAGATAGTGCAACGCTGCTACATCTGTCAAACATCTAAGGGGCACTCTCAGAATACGGGACTCTACACTCCCTTACCCGTACTGAGAACATTTGGGAAGACCTATCCATGGACTTCGTCCTAGGTTTACCTCGTACCCAACGAGGTGCTGACACTGTTTTTGTAGTTGTGGACAGGTTTTCCAAGATGGCTCACTTCATCCCATGTAAGAAGACGGGGATGCTATAACGTAGCCAGACTATTCTTTAAGGAGGTGGTCCGATTACATGGGGTTCCCAAATCCATCACTTCTAATAAGGACACCCGATTCCTTAGCCACTTCTGGAGAAGCACAACTCCCCCAAACCAGCACACAACCACCAGCACGAACAGATTGGCAATCTGAATGACGAAAGACCTTATCTGTTTGGAGAGAAACCAAAGCAATGGGACCTGGCATTGTCTCAAGCAGAGTTTGCCTACAACAACTCGATCCACAGAACTACCAGTAAATCTCCTTTCTCCATGGTCTACACCAAGGCACCTTCTCACGCTCTGGACCTAGTTTCCCTACCCAAAGGTGTGGAGGCCAACATAGCAGCAAAGCACCTGGCGTCAGAGATCAAAGAACAAATTGAGAAAGTGAATGAGTGCTATAAGAAGGCAGCTGATAGGCATAAGAAAAAGAAGTTGTTCGAGGTGGGAGACCCCGTGATGGTGTTCTTAAGGAAAGAACGCTTCCCCATAGGTACATATAGCAAGTGGCAGCTGAAGAAGTATGGGCACTACAAAATAGTGGCCAAAATCAATGACAACGCCTATGTGGTTGGCCTTCCGGAAAGCATGAAAATCTCCCGGACCTTCAACGTGGCGGATTTATCTCCATTTTACACGGATGACGCACCCCTTTATCCAGAAGTGAACTCGGGGTTGAGTTCTACCTTGGTGGGAGAGAATGATGCGGACATCGTGGAGGGCACAGCGGCTTACACGGCCCAAGGGCACGGCCGTGTATAATTTTACCTGGGCCGTGTATCACTGACACGGGCACAGGCACGCCTAGCGACACGACCGCGTGCTCCAGTAGGATTCTCACAGAGTCATACACGGCCTAAAGGCACGGCCGTGTATGAAACCGTGTACTATGCTCGTCATATACACAGAAGCCCACACGGCCTAAAGGAACGGCCGTGTGCTCGACTGTGTATTATGCTGGTCGCATGCTCAGAGACATACACGGCCTAGAGGCACGGCCGTGTATGAGACCGTGTACTATGCATGTCGCATGCCCAGAAACATATACGGCTTAGAGGCACGGCCGTGTATCAAGCCGTGTACTATGCGTGTATTTTATTATTTCTTTCCACATGTACGCTTAGATTTTCCCCTTTTAGATATTTTACGGGGACATATAAATACTCTTTTGTTAGATAGATTAGGGTACGTTTTATTAACATATTGGAATACACTTTGAGAGAGAGTTTTCTCTAATTTCCGGGTTGTGCGCAACCAAATTTACATCAAAGATCGTTTCTTTGTTGTGTGAAACCAATCCAATCTCGGATTCGTTTCGTTACGCTTTCCGCACTGCGTCAGTAACTTGCCTTCACTTATTCTTTGATCTTCTAACTCTTAGTCAAATTGTAAATATAATTATTCATGTACACTAAATGAACTTTATTAAAAATATTTAGTACATTTTTTTATCATCAAAATACTTTAAGACAAAACATAACATTCTCCCCCTTTTTGATGATACCAAAACTGTTTCTCATCAAACAAACACAAAAAAAAAAAAAAAAATTAGCTTCATTTTAATCAGTTTAGTATACTTCATAGCAATTATTTTTCAGTATTCCCATCATCATTCATGTATAACAATTCTATTTCTTGTATCACATTTCTATATTCTAATTCTCCCCCTTTTGATATCATGAAATAATAAAACTTTCCCTCAATATAATATATTAGATAATCAACATACGTATCAAAATCTTAAAAGAGTTGAAAACATATAGAATGTGAACATATTTATCAATGAAGCTAAAACCAAGTCTTTGAAATTAAGCTAGATGAGAATAAGATCCTAAATGATTCTACTTCTTCTTTATTGCACTTCTTTTAAATCTTCTATAAGGCTGGAAAGTTTTGCTCTTTGAATCATATGGAGCAGATTGAAAGAGAATGATTTGTCATTCATTTGGTTCAAATTGAGCTTGAGTTCTTTATTATGAGAGATCAATAAAGTGATCTCAAACTTGATTTGTTTCAAGACTCTTTGAAAATTGAGAATGATCTACTCTTTTGACTGCCTCATGTTTAGAATGAGCTTGTTGAGGCTCCTTAAATTTCCTTCTCTTTAAGAACAGTGGGTTCTGATTCATCCTTTGAGTCAGAGTCGGAAACATCCTCTACATTTTCTCCTTCCATGATTTAGAATTTTACTCCTGTCATTGGCTACAAATTAATGCTCTTCTTTTTCTTGGCATATGTAATTAGTACCTTCCCTTTCCTTCTTTTCTTATTTTCTTCACTCTCATTTTCATTTTTTTCCACCCTAACCAACTTTCTTCTTTTGTGTTTAAAATGCACATAATAAGCATTATCATTAGCATTCCACAGTTTGCTTCTAACTAAAATACTCATATGTTTAAGCACTATTTCTCTAATTTTCTTAATTTGTTGAGGTGCTCTAGAAACATTTGGTAATCTAATCTTTTTAAACTCTAAAAGTTTCATGAGCACACTTCCATAAGATGCAACCAATTACTATATCATTTGATGCTTAATCATATGAGCAGCAATATTTACTGCTCTTTTCTTTTTCATTGCCAAAATGATTAGAGCATCTTCCTAGTCATTGTAGTTATACTTCCCTTATTTGGTAAGATACATCTAATTACTACCTTATGTAAGATTATAACTATTAATTCAAAATCCAAAATAAACACATCCTTTCCTTTCGATATTTCAACTCCATCATTCAATTCTACAAAAGTTCATCCTTACTCATCTTCCCTATATCAAGATCATCATTTACATTAGCTAGGCCAAAACAGTCCACAATATCCTTCTTTGAAATCTAAATTTTCTTTCCCAGTACTTTCAAACTCCACATATCTCTTTAAGACTCATCTAAATTCTCATAAAATTCAACAACTAGTTCCCTAAATATAGTTACTCTTAAATTGCACAGCTTACTACATCCTATATGATCTAGAAATTCAATCCAATAGAAACCATTATGTTTAAAGTAATTGAAATCCAAATAAGAGGATTCAATAATGTCTACCTTTATAGAATGCTCTTTCTTGGAAGCCCTATGTTTCTTTTTATGATGTCCAAGTTTCAATTCCGTAGAAGGAATCACATGTTTCTTTCTAAGTTTTACTTTCTTCTTTTGCAAGGAGGGTTCTCCATCTTTGTGTATTGAAGCCTCACTTTCTTATTCTAATTTTCTGTTCCTCCATTCTTTTGTGAACTAACCTT
>JBBMOL010003813.1:0-13719 GCA_037954665.1 Laguncularia racemosa | reverse complement strand
TATAATTGATGCATGTGTTTTTTAAAAGGTTTGTTTATTTTGTGACAAGAAAAAAAAGCACAAGACCTTGTTCATTCACTAAGTTCATCTAATAATGATGATACGAAAAGTGGAAGAAAAATGTGATAGCAAAGATGATAAAGTAGTGATGATGAGGATTGATACGAGAAATACGTGTTAGACGAGCCCGTGTAATTTTTAAGGTTAAATCTATTGAAGTTTAATTTTTTTCACTTATTTGGATTTTTTTAGTCAAAGAATTGCCCCAAGTTTTTTTTTGATGTGAAAGATCATGTTTATGGGGTTCATTTAAATTTTGTAAAAAAAAAGAAAAAATGTGCAGGGTATTATAATTGTGTATACAAAAAAGTGTATGTTGGCTCATATAAAGATTGTGAATGGGGTTAAAATAAATGCCTATTACAATTACTATTTTTAAAATGTTCTAATCGGGTTTTTTATAGTGACTTTTAAACGTTCCCAATGTACTATTTCACAAATTTAAACGTTTTGCATAATTTTTTTGGCTAAGCCCAAACGTTGCCAATCTTACTCTTTTATATGTAACATTGCAATATTACTCAACTACCACGCTTTTTTTGTCCAATGATTTTTAAATTGTGGTTTAACTACTTTTAAACGTCACATATAATAACTTTAGTTACGTGTAAACATTGTGATAGTCATCTTTACTACATTTAAATGTCGCCAATATTACTCATTTTACCATGCTATTTGTGTCCATAATTTTGTGATTGTGACATTACTACGTTTTAAATGTCACTTATCATAACTATCAGTTACATCTAAATGTTGCTAATGGTTAGTCTTTTACTACGTTTTGAATGTTGCCAATATTACTCATTTACCACGCTGTTTGTGTCCATAAATTTTTTTATTGTGCTATTACTATGTTTAAACGTTGCCTATCATAATTGTTAGCAACGTCTAAACGTTGCTAATGTTAGTCTTTTACTACATTTTAAACATAGCCTGTAGTACTAATTTACTGTACTTTTTTTTTGCCTTTTAAATTTTAATTATCGTTTTACTACGTTTAAACATCGCGTATTACCTATTTTTGGCAACATTTAAATGTTGCCCCATATAACATATTTAGCTATATTTCCACCTTTAGCGACATTTATTTTATAAATGTCGTAGATATTTTTTGTGATGGACCTTTGGCAACGTTTATTAGTAATGGTTATTAAACTGAGCTAAATCTTTTTTGTGACATTACTTCATGTTTAACAACGTTTATTAAATGTCGTCTAAGATTGAATCTGTTGTAGTGAAGTCTAAGTAAAATAAAGAGCTTGATTATCATGGAAGTGAAGCCAATGGGAACTATTTACATGTTGCCATTGATGCCAACAAGTAAAGGATGAGTTATTTAAAAAAAATAGATAGATTAAGATAGAAAAAAGAAGGGAAGAAGTGTTAAAATTGATACTCTTTAGCCCATATCATAACCCAAGTCCATTATAAGATTCATATTCTAGAAAAGATGATAGGTGTAATTTCTAGAAGTGTTAGTTAAGATATTTCCATGAAATATTTTAAATCTTAATTATACCCTTCTATACAATGCATTGTATTCATTAGATTAATTTAATCTCAACTATCAATTGAGAAATAGAAAGCCTATAAATAGACATGCTTCATTCTTTTGTAACAAAGCAAAAAACAATGAAATATACAAAAACTCCTATAATTTTAAACACCTTTTATTTAACTCTATCACTTCCTATAAATAATTTGTCTACTTCAATACTTTGTTAAACAAACCAGGAGGGTATTGCAATGACCACAGGTTTGGTTTGGAAGGTTTAAAGCTTCATACCCTTCCCTTATATAATAATACATTGAGCAGGTCTCTTCCCCGGTACTACTTTTGCCCCTAAGTCCTCATCTCATCAGTCCTCTTATAACTTTATTCTAAGAACTTGGCCTTATTCATTACTTCTAAGTATGTGTTTAACTAAAACGACCTTACTTTATGCTGCAAAGTGGGTTCCAAACCTAACACAAATTTGTAAGCCTTAGATCTCTCATTTATTATGAAGGTTGTTGGCATAAATTTCAATAGATAGTTTAACTCCACCTCATATTCCTCTATTGATCAATTTCCTTAGTAGTAACTATAATATGCTACCTCCATTTTGTCTGATATACTACTCAGGCAGTACTTGTCATGGAACAATTGTTTTAATCTCTCCTAAGTAATGGGTTATACCATTAGTCTTAGCATGCTAGACCACCATTATGAAGTTATATCCCTCAATAGATACACAACATTACTCACCAACTTCTTCTCTGGAACTCTCACTACTATAAAGGCTTTCTCCAATTCTTTAATCTACTACTTAGCATCCAATGAATCATTCACCTGGACATAAACTCTTTTACCAATCATACAAATCGATCTAAACTGATCAGTCTAACCATTCTATTGCTAACCTCTCCCACCATTTGTCCTCATCTACCACCTAGCATTTGTAATTCATGTATCTGCTGTTGTTGTTGTGCCACTACTCCCACTAGGGTGTTGACTGCCTCTAGCAACTGTGCAATGTAGTCTTCATTCAACTCTTAGCCATGTTAAGGTGGTTTAGGTGGAATCTGGTTATTAGAAGCATCACCTCTAGCACTTGATGTTGAACCTAGTTCAGAAATTCTCTAAGGCATTCTTCAAGAAGACATTCACGAGATCAAGGAGACGTAAAAACAAAAGCTTTCATAGGATATTGAATATCTAAGAGTAACATAGAGAACATCACTAAAATGAAATTATATATCAATAACATTAGCCCTATTTATTACTCGCTTTCTTCATGTCTCACCATCCTAAAGATTTTATTCCTATGTAGTCTATAAATCAATAAACTTAGGCTCTAATACCACCTAAGCTATAATGCCCTAGAACCTAAAACAAATATAACCTACCACATATCCTCACGAAGTAAAGACACGCAAAGGCTCAGTATTTACTAAAATTCCATACATGTAGAAAGTCATCTTGACATCATTATTGAAATCTCCACATATATAAATGATTGGCTTCACAAAGTTCCACTCGATATTTACATAAGAAAATGAAATTGCAAAGAACAAATTGTCCACAAAGATTAAACTAGAGTCTATATCCTACAATTAATCACTATTCTAAACCACGACTACAACTAAAATCTCAAGTGTAACATAACTAAATGCAGTGTTTTAGTAATCATCCTTCTTCTAGCTTGTCTATCACTCATCAAAGTACACATACTCGACGTCCTCTCCCACATCTTGATTTGTGTTTACTAAAGAATGATAATACCCAACTTTTTCACCAAAAGAACCTACAACTGAAAAAAAAAAAAAAAGTCCTACTAGGGGTAAACTAAATCTTAGTACAGTGTATACTAATAATCACACACGCATTCAATGCTAAAATACAAAACACAAACAAGATGCAACTGAAATATTCAAGCACAGGACCCTATACATAACTCTAAGGTAACACATGACCCTATACACACATAACTATATTTATAATACATACATATGTATACAACAATGGGTACTACCTAGTGTCTATAAGTCCATGAGTCCATGAGTCTTTATAATAGATACATATGTATACAACAATGGGTACTCCTTAATTTCCATAAATCCATGAGTCTAAACATTCTAAATCTATGTAGATTATTTTAGCATACGACTCTACTAAGGACAACGTCATATACCAATTATCGAAGTGCCACCCTGTGACTACTAATATTCTCAGTTTCACAAGTTTAGCCAAGCACAATCACACAATTACTTAGTTTCTAATTATAATTTATATTAGTTTATGTTTCTATCATAACACATACAATTGGCAAATATAGTATACACGTACTTGATAAAAATGAATGATCTCTACACAACTCTAAAATCTCTTAAACCTCATACCTATTCAAATTCATAAACATATAAGCTTAAAAATCTCACAACAACTACTTTAATCTATTTTTAAGTATTTGAATAGGTTAGGAAAAGTTAGGAACTGAAATTAGGTAGAAAATTCATCTTTGGAAAGACATAGGCTCAATAAGGCCGAATACACGAGTGTGTTCTTATCCGTGTACTGAGTATGTTAACCAAGTAGAGAGACACAAGCAAGTATATAGTCGTATCTCTTACCCGTGTACCTCATTGTTTAATTTTTAATTTCTTACACAAGCGTGTAAAATTCCTAAATGGTCGTGCACTTGAAGTACATGAGTGCAATACAACCATGTTGTATTCATGTATTTTTAAAATTTCATCACTTTTGCGAAAATTGCAGTTTTCTTCAAAATTTCAAGTCCCCTAATCATGATTACCTTTAATTCATTCCACCTTCAAATATTTTATAATCTCATTCTTTATTCACAACAACAATACTTTTAATTTCACTCTAATTATAATAGATATAGAAAACTTACTCAAATCGTTGTCTTATGAATGATCTCCCAAATTCCCATTATTGTGAATGTCAGATCGTTTTTACATGGTTTCCTCTCTAAGATTGTTAAGATGATTCCGTTTTGGAAATGATTCCCCACATCCAATCAATGCTAGATGTAGTCACTTAGCTTCGTTCAACATATTCACACATTGATCAAGAGATTGGCTTGTTAAGGGTATGATAAGTTTGAGAAAAGAAAAGAAAAAGAAACATACGTTAATGATTCGTAGGGTTTCAATTTCTTAATTAGACAAATAAATCCCTATTAATCTTTGAAATTCCAATATTGCCCTTAAATTTAAAATTATTATTTAATTCATTTTGTTTTATTTATTGTTTATTATTACATAGAATGTGATGTTTGAAAAATTTGAGTCTAGTCGTTAGAACTTTCTATTATTATAACCTTATTTTGTCATGGAATCAATGAACTTTATATACATAAATAGAAAGCTAAATTCCATGAAATCATATCAACTAAGCCTATGCTTTATGTATTCGAATTCCCAACGACAAAGAAAAGGGTAATAACAAATATATAAAGCTTCATGTTATTGGCCCCTCCATGCATCAATAGTGCCGAATAACGTTTTCAATAATAGCCAAAACAATTTTTCTAACACAGGAAAAGCATGTATGTTTGTGCTGAGGATTCCAAAATGCTTCTTCGTACCGTGTTAATCGTCAGCTGTCATTTGTCAGTCGTCACTAGTCTGGTGTGTGAAACCCATAAACTTAGCAAATTATATTATCTTAATCTCTATATTAAAACATATCGGTGATGTGACATTTTGAAAGGAGACATAGATTACTGTCTTTCACGTTCATAGACTTATTCTCCAACTCCCTTTTGGATATATATATATATATTTATATATAGGTATGTATATATGTTTGTATGTATGCACGTACATATATATTATTGTGGAACTTCCAAAATAAATGGAGTTCCACCAAACCGTACAACACTCGGATTTCAGCGTGAAAAAGGCATGATCTTACCGTACTCCTTAATCTTTGATTTGGAATGCGAGCCTCTCCAGCTAGACGTGACCTTATCTGCTTTGGTTATTATAGGAGAATAATATTGGTAAATCCTATTCATAGATGGACAGAGGTCTACTGAAAGCATCGTTTCTCGACGACCTTTTGTGATGGAGAAGCTGTATATTATATTAATAATTAGATGGACATGGACAGCGTACGATGCATGCATCTTAATAAATATGTATAAATAATAATTAGATGAAACATACTTGTTATTTGAAAGCACAATTCATTGAATTTAAAGGTAAAAGATTAATTTTTGGAACGTGTGACAACAAGCATAATCATTTTGCGCATTAATAATAATAATAATGGAATCTTGAGGTTGGTTCATAGATTTCCCTATTGGTCATGCTTACAATTACTCAACTTTCTTTCTGTGCCACTCTACTAAAATTTTTAATTATTATTGTTCTGAAACAGTATACTAACTTACGGTTTCAGCCATTCTCGAACATTAATAATTCTAATGCTAACGGTAATGCAATGTGCCATGGCATGCCTATGTTAGACATGTATAAGTTTAGGCATCTTGGCCTTAGCAACTTAAACCTTTGATTCACGTTTCTGTTTTTTCCTCGGCATGTGTAATAAGTTCATTCTATATTATATATACGGATGTGGATTATTTAAAGTGATATTTCTTAAAAAATTTTAAAATGAGTTTCTCTAGATCTTGATACATGAACTATTAAAATTCAGCAGTACAAATTAAATCCCTGCATCATCAGAGTCTTTAAAACCTGTTCATCTTCTTTTTTTTTTCTGTTATTTTTTTTTCTTTTTTCACAACTTCACACTTCACTATATCACCGGTAATGTCATACAGACTCCGTCGCCACCCAATCACACAACTTTAAACGTAGATGCTTTCATCGTATAGTCGTAAAATAAACAATAAGTAGACCGTTATACATATATATATATATATATATATGTTTCCTCCGTATACATTAAATGTTTTATTAGAAAGGTATGCCTCCCCACTTAGGTATTGCTTCGTGTACTTGTAGCCAACTATATCTGCTTGATTACGTATGTCGAGGATACCGGAGGATAGTTTTGGGTAAACCATAGATGGACAGATGTCTATGAAGCCATTGTGTCTTAATGACCATTTATAATATTCGGTTCTTCCCTTTTTTTCCCCCCTCTTTACAATATATATATATATATATCTAACACCCTTTCGTTATTTTGTAGATGTAGAGCTGACGATAGAGGCTTTTGAACGGAATTTCAGGTATGTCTTGATTCTTTTTTTCTTTCCCTCTTCTTTAATTCATTTAAATCTTGTGCGCATTATATACATTATGTTTTTCTACTCGTAACTTAGTTATTTCATGTGAATTTATGAGTTGTTGAATTTAGTTTCATCTTTTCATAGGTCACAGAGTAGTTTGATTAATCATTGGGACATAGTGTAGGATGCGACATAGTTATCTTATTCTTTTTATTTAAAGTTTTACTTCATGAAATATTAGATAAAAAAATCATTTGGGTGTGGATTTCTTGTAAAGGGTACAAGTCAAATTTTGGTTTAAATTTTTGTCAATTTTTACAATTAATTAGTTTGAATTTAAAAGAAGCAGTTTAGTACTATTTTTATAATCAACTTCCTAAATGGAGTTAATATAATACTATAAATAACTTCAAAAAGTTTATAAATTATAATTGATACTTTTAAATTTTAAGTAGTTAATTAAAAATAAATAAATAAAACTTAGGTAAAAATATAACATTTGCCATCTTGCAAAATATTTGAACTTGAGCATAATAATTCAGGGGTTTAAGTTATTACAGCTTTTTATGTGATATGGTGATATTCAGATGTATTATTTCCCCTAGAGGTGCAATATTTTAAGATTATTCATGTTTATAAGAAATTTGTCATGTTCAATTGATGAATATTGGATTTGATATGTTAGGTCTTCATCTGTTCTCTCAGATTTGGTAAAAGTAATAAAAGAAAATGCATTGCTTGTCGATTTCTATATTTTAAGTCCCGTTGCTTGTAATGTAAAACTACGATTAATTTCGGTGTATATATTATTTGTTATCTTGAAAGTCATGGAATTTAGGTTCATCGAATTCGGATTAACTAAATTTTAGGGTTGCATACTAGATTCATTGATTGGAAATTGGAAAAAGGGACACTGAATCCAGGAGTGAGTGTTCTATTTTCGGTATTTGTTACTGTTGTTTTTCCAAGGTTACGTTTTGTTAAATATCGTATTTCGGAAACGTAAGAACTTCTGCATATTTAATATTTCAAGAAGAATTTTAGTTGCACATCTTGTAACTTATTTTATTTGTCATACATAGATTTTTCCGTAAGTTTGATTTCTATAATAAGATTTTATTACTTACTGTGGATCAATATTGGTCAGCGTTTAGTTATTTCAAGCTGTCAAACTTTTATTTTCAGATTTCTTAGAGTTTTGGTAAAACAGCATTGGTTAAAAAATTACGTATTAAGCTAGTCTAAAAGTACTTATATTTCTAGAAGAAATTTTATCTCTACGAGTAGCATATTGAAATGGCATGATATTACAACCATCATGGTACCACCACTCCGCTATAAAAACCACCAATGTTATCAAATTTATTGCCATGTGATGGGCTATCGATAGTAACAATGATAGTGATTGAACAATGGCTATTTGAAGGTGATATTAGCAATGATGGTGTAGTGCGGTGAAGGTATTTACCCACACAACAACTAAAATGATTGCACAATAGTAGTGGTGAAGTTATGACAGCAATGAAGCTGATTTTAGTGTAGTCGTAGTAAAAACAATGGTGTATTTTATGGCGTTTTTAAGTGGTAATAATGGGATGGAAGATGATATAGAGGTCATAGTGTGAGTAGCAATTGGTGATAATAACGTGATGATGGGGACTTTGCCAGTATTGTGTTGATGGTGGTGGATGATTATGATGATGGGGATGGTGATTGTGATGAAGGTAGTAATGGTAGTGCTAATATGGTTAAGATGATGATAATGAGGTGGGTGCAGTGGGGATTAGTGGTAGTTTGGGGAGGTGGTGGTAAGTCGATGAATGCAATAGGTGTTTAGTTTGAGGATTGGTTAGAGATTTCATCTTATCTTGTCCTAAAATTTTTATAGCAAGTATAAAGACCTTAAGATTCATTTGGGAATATAAGGGGGAAACTTTATCTAATACTAGTGTTATCTTTAAACCAAATATAGCACCATATAAGGGTGTACCTAAGAGGGTTGATATGCACCAAAATAAACTTGAAAAAGCAATTATTTTTTAAAATTTAGTAGAAATGGAAAAATTAGATATTACATTTTTCATTTTAGAAAGCAAAACTTGTGTATGTGGTTTTGTTAACATGAGGTCTTGCATTTAAATTCATAGAAACTATTTTACTTTTTTAAATTTGCATTTATTTTATTTTACTTAAATGATAAATATTTTTTGTTTTTTCTATTTACTTTTCTTTCATAATAATTAATAACATTATTGTCATTCTTAAAACTATATACTTTAATTCACTTAATATGGGTTTTTTAACTATTATTACTTTAAAAAATTGCTGACTAAACATTATTACTTTATTGATTGGAAGTAATATGTCATGCTTATGGTCGGATGGGAGTTGGACTTGTAACACTTTGGTAATGCATAATAAAGATGGGGCATATGACATAGCTAAAACCCTAGATTTAAATAGTGAAATTGCGTACTCTCTAGTTTGGGTTGATTTCTCTTTAACCTTGATGACGAGATTGCTTTAAGTAGGGGAGGAAACTATTTCGTAATGTACAAGTACTATGTTAGTCAAAACAAGAAAAAGGACTAACATAGCAAGGTAACTTTGTCAATATTGTAAATAGTTGTGAAGTACTATGCATATGGGGAAAATTGCACATAAGGTAGTCTGATCAGAATTGAATTTTGACATAGATGAGACTAAGGGTCAAGAGTTAAAGAGTCAAGCTAAGGTTAGATTGAGTCAAATTGGGGTCATTAAATTCATCAAATATAATTAATATTTAAGTAACATATGTATAAAATATTAAACTCAATTGAATCATATACTTAAATAAATGAAAATTTCATCAAGTACATGCCAATTTAAATGGAAATAGGAAATATAACTCAATAACTTACATATCCAAATAAATCCATCAACTTAGAATAAACATATATCCAAAACCCAAATTTTGAAATTATATATTTCAATCAAGTATTATAAACTCATCATCATCATTGCTAATTCCAAGCTTGTTGAATCACTCTATTATCTGAATAGCACCAAGTGACTCTAAATTCACCTCTTCTTCAATTTCAATATAGTCTAAAAAACAAAAGACTAAATATTAAAGCATTTTCTTATTTTCATTAAAAAAAAAATCGAACCTTGTCATAAACCTAAACAATTGTCATCATTGATGATGAGGATAGCATTATTCTCATATATCATGTATTGCTTGTTTCATAATATCATCATAATCAAGTTTGGGAGGGGAGACCCATCATCTTTCATTATCCAAAAGTCTATATTGTCAATGGTATCATAATCAATCGAATCGTGATTCCTTCTTTTATAATGATACTTAAAGAAAAATATAAAGACAAATACGAATGGAATGATTACTAACTATTATATTATTCTTTAAATACTTATTTTTTCAAACGCTGATTGTAAATTACATAAATAAGGTCACTAAGCCTATAATGCTCTAATTTATTTCTTGTCCTTATATTAGTAAACTCAAAGATATCGAGAAGATATGTTAATATAGAATTTACATTTTGAATATTGCTCTTTGTGTATATTTCTTAAGTATTGATATGGTTTTTTTTAATTTTTTTTTAATATTAAAAAAATAAAATATCTTCCAAGTCGGGTCCAATCGACATGAACAATTAGGTCAGAGGGGCTTTACCAAAGCAGGTTTTTGGGTCAAACTAGCTCGCCTTACTTAAGGATCGCGATTAAACTTTTGAATTTGGCCGATCAAAAAGGGTGATTACTTTGCTTTTTGTCATGTTCATCATCAAGTATAAAAAGGAAATAAACAGATTGGAGGAAAACGAGCACCACTTCCCAAAGTTAGAGAAAACCTATCTTATTCCTTTTTTCTTTTCTTTGGAAGGGATCTCGAAAAAGCCCAAAATTATCGCCAAAGAACCTTTCATAGAGTGAATCTTAAATTAGTAGGAATTGGTAGCGGCAGATCTAAAAGAAAATTGTGAAAGAAGAAAGCTTGGTTTAGGTTGTGTGAAAGATAAAGAGAATAAAAAAGATCCATTAAACCTTTATTTAAATGCTGTAAGGGGTTTACTTTGGTTTGGGGGGCTCGGCATAATTGGATTCAGCAGTCGGCTTTGGTATTGGGGGGGTTTGATTTCATAGGTGTAGGACAATGGAAGCCAAATTTTTTAAAAAATGGAAGAGTGTGTGATCTGGGAAATTAAATTGAAAACTAAATAAGCAACAATTATACTAAAAATTTCAGATATTTTTCAAAAATAAGAAGGGTTAAAAAATGGAGAGAAAAAAAAAAAAAAAAAAAAACCCTTTTTTTCCTTTTTCATTTTCGCCCTTTTTACCACCGTCCTAACTCTTTTTCACAATAAACCCCTGGGGATCCAAGATAGGTTTGTTTCAATACATTTCTAATTTTAATTATCTGGGAAAATAGTTATTGGTAAAAATTAACTCTTATTCTTTTCCCTTTTTAAGCAACGAATCCGGGACCCTTTAAGAGGATTTTGAAAAATAATAACTTCTAAATATTTCCGTTGGAGTTGAAAACCGGTTAATTTTTAAAATTGTGTTATTCGGGTTAATTTCTACTTGGAGATTAGAAAATTGGATTTAAGTATTTTTACATAACATGTCATAAATACCTTATTTAACATTATTTGGATTTTATCTCTGGTTTGCTTTTTCATAATCTGTCGGGGTTTGTCGGTCTAATCATAAAAAAAATAAAAAATTTTCCTTTGCTTTTTCGTATGTATGACAATCGTGGTTTAGTCCTTTTTTTTACAAAAACCCAAAACATGCAGCTTGGTAACCCACCATTGTTTAGGAGGGTGTACACGTAAAAAACGTAGGTTCCATTTATTTCTTGCAGACAGTGATATTTGTCCCCTTACCCAAAACCCACAATGTTTGGGGCAATCCATCACCAGTCGAGGATGATTTTTGATATACTTATCCCTTGGGTTTTTTTATTTCTTGAAATGAAGGGACACATCCAAGTTTTAAAAATAAATGACAAATATATTTTTTTTTAGATATTGGTTAAAGGGTTTGAGAAATAAAATATATTAAAAAAAAATATTATAATAATTTTTAAAAATTCCCTTGCATTTTTTATGCCCAATTTTTTTTATCTTTTTTTTTTTTTTTTTTTCTTATGCCCAATGTTACGAAATTTGTTTTTGATATCCATCCCCTTTGGTATGACCCCAAAAACAACAACAATTTTTGTGGTTTTTCGTCCTAAAAATTTAAATTTGGACAGTATTGTTGTAGATTTGGGGCAGGACACATCCAGTTAATTTGGGAGGCTTGAACTTGCCAACATATCGCCTTAATTCTCACTATGGATGCTACATATGTTAAATTGTTAACGTGTGAAGCTTCGAGATTTATGCCTACGCGATAGAACTGTGAGGTCCGAACTATTTCAGTGCTAAATTTGATTGTTAAATAGGTAATTTTTTAGCATTGTTCACATTACATCATTCATTTTTCACCACATCAAATTCACCTTCAACTCATTTCACTGGGATTCAAAATACCCTAAGGGGAATTGAAGGGTGGTTTAGGTCCTTTTATCCCAAATCACATGTGTACCCAAATTCATAAAATAAAACACAATCAAGATACCCATCATTTTAAACCCTTTAAAAAAATAGAAATATCCAAATGCACCTATTTTGGTCAAACAATAGAAATAAACTAAAAAAGCAAGGAAAAAAACATCTACTAAAGTAAAAAAAATGAAAAAACCCCATGAGGATAAAAACCCGGGGAAGGACCCCACAAAAAAGCCCGTGGGATAAGTTCAAAAATTTCAGAAGCACGATGATGATGACAGGAAATTTGGGGCTCTAGATTGTTTTGCTCGGGAGACAAAAAATCAAACATTTATTCTTGCTTTCACTATCTTTATTATGACTCCACTAAACACTAACTTGGTCACTTTTAAAGACGGATGGGCCCAATGCTGAAGGGCCTTTTCTCCCCAAAACCCCTTTTACTTTTAAACTTCATTGCTTGAACTCGTGGCACTCCCTTTTTAGTTGTAGAGCCATCCCGTCTTTCACCCGCACCCTTCAGCATCCTTTGAAGTAGGGTCCTGCATTACCACTCATGTTTCAGTAGTGTTTTTCTGACTATTAATTAGCTTCACAACGAGGTCCAATACTCCGGGTCGAGACTGAAAATTGTCTTTAATCATTCCCAGCCCCTGCTGTCACTGCAGGTCCTTTGTCCTTTACGCTAGTGTTGCTGCTGGACAGTTTTTTGGGCCCTTTTCTGTTTTACACCCTCGTCCAAATTGCTTTATTTTGGGCGCTGTTGATGCGTTTAAGCCTGTCCTCGCCCTATACCCTTTCCCTTTTCCCTTTTGGTTTGGTCACCCCACCACCCCAAAATTTTCCGAGGGGAGCAAAAACAAATTTCTGTTGTGCTTGTACGTTTGCGTGGGGGGAAAATACAGCCCACTTTTTTTTTGGGTTTTCCTTTTCCCCTTATTGCAAACACCATGGGCATCTTGCCTTCCTCTTTAGTTCGGGTTTGGGGGTAACCCTTTCCTTTGCAATCAGCATGGAAAGCTCGATTTAAAATTAGGAAGTGGATCTTGGGCTAAGATATTACTCTTCACGGGGCCGTAGATTTTCCGTCCAACCCCATGAGCAAAGCATGAACTCGTTCTTCCTCCTTTCTTTTTAAATTTACTGGTGAGATTGAGTAACATACCCACTTACTTTCGGAATCTGATCATTTGTTTGCTAGTTCATCCCCAAATTTTCTTCAAATTTTTAAAAATAATTTTACCAAAGTCATTCCCCCCTTTTTTTTCATTTTGCCAATTCACTTCGCAATTGTTGAATGCGTAGACCATTTTCTATTGAGAACCCGTCCCCAAAGGGCCGTTTTATAAAAGTTCAACTATTTTTCGTGGGGAAATAGT
>JBBMOL010003812.1:0-13719 GCA_037954665.1 Laguncularia racemosa | reverse complement strand
GTCACAAACATGATAGGCAGTTTAATATACTAGGGAGCAATATTTTGAATAAATTTTGAAGTGAGAGACCTACTAGATTTTCCCACTTATAAGTGGGGGGAAAAAGTATACTGCAACATAGCGCTAAACCCAGTAAAAGAATTTAATTTAAAAAAGGGTCCCGGGAAAAGGGGAAGTTTCCTAAAAGTTTCCAAAAGACCTTCTTAGTTTACCTCCGTCAGGGAGAAGAATTCAACATTAATTAAAAAAGGAAGGTGCCCATACAAAACCAATCTACAGGATAGCACTTTAGAATTGGAAAAACAAAAAAATAGTCACAAGAGCTACAAAAATAAGGGTTTTTAACAACTAAAGTTCCCCTTTAAGGGCACCAGTCCTATTTTTTGATGAAGAAAGATGGAAGTAGAAACTTTGTATAACTATAAGGTTAAATAAGGTCACAATAAAGAACAAACATCCTTTTCTTGGGATAAATGAACTATTAAACCCAGTTCAAGGAGATGAAGTGTTCTCTAAAGTAAACCTAAATCAGGCTACATAACAGAATTAAAGAAGACATTAAAAAATGGCATTCAAAACAAAAGTACAAAAAAGGTTTTTATTGATGCTCTTTTGACTAACGAATGCACCAGAACATTCAGGTTTTAATGAAAAGAGTATTTTAAAGGATTTTCACAAAATTTTTGTAAATCTTTATATACGATATCCTGAAACCCCTAAAAGCACTTGAAAACTAGTTTGGGCAAGTTATAAGAAAAAAAGTTGCATGTAAATTTGTAAATGGAATTCTAGCTTGAAAAGTAATCTTCTTCGGTCGTGTGGGTTAATAAAAAGGATATAGGATATTTGTGGACAAGAAAGGTGAGAGCAATAGTAGATTGGCACAAATAAAGACTAACAGAGGTAAGAAGCTTTTTGGGTCTAAAAGCACTAAAAAGATTGTAAGCGGCTTTCCAAAATAGAGCTCCTCCCCCAAGCTGCAAAGAAAATGTGAGATTTGAGTTAAATGATAGATTGAAGTGTTTTATATGCTTAAGAGAAACTTGGTTAGTGCTAATTTTGACTTTGCCCAAAAGTTAAGGATAGTGATCCCTTAATTCAAGGGTTGAGGTGTGTGCTAATGAAAGGTTCAAATAATAGCTTATGCATCTCGTCAAAATTGAAGTCGTATAAAAAGAACTCCCCAACTCATAACTTAGAGTTGGGACTATTACTACTTTGAACATGGAGGCATTACTGTATGGGGAAAGGTAAAAAATCTTCACTTGACCACAGAAGCTTGAAGTACATATTTACACAAAAAGACTAAACAAAGAAAAAAAAGGGGAATGGAGAGTTAATCAACGATATGACTTAAGATAAAATACCATCTAAGAAAAGCTAATGTAGGGGTAAAGCCCTTAGTAAAAGAAACAACATAATGTACCACTCTCATTACTTCGAGAAGGATTTTTAAAGACACCCAAATTAAAACTAGAAATTTTAACACAAGAATGGGAAAAAATGGCTACCTTAAAGGGATCAACCAACCATAATTGATAGAATTAAAACGGGTTTAGATAAAAATAAAGATACCAAGAGACAAGAGTAAAATAAAACAAGGAAAGGGCCAAAATTTAACTTAAACATAGGGGGACCTTAAAATAAAAAAAATGAGATGTGTACTAAAGGATGAAAGATTAAAGGGGGAGATATTGAAAGAGGACTTTACCCACTACACAATACCCCTTTGGGAAAACAAAATGTACAAAGACTTAAAAAGTTGTTTTTGGGAGAAAAAAGAAAAGAAAAAATAGCTAAGATGTAGCTGATCCTCACATGCCGGAAATTTAAATAAACATCAGAGACCATTTGCAGAATTATAGCCTCTCTAGTACGGATGGAATGGGAGCTTTGGGGAAAAAACTTTGTTAACCCTTTTAAAACACTAAGGAGAAGTAAATGAATTTTAGGTTAAAAGGAAATTGACCAAGTCTGCTCATTTATCCCTATAAAAGTAGGATACTGTTGGGAAACTGGCTCAGTTTAAACATAAAGGAATATTTAGACTGCAGGGAGTGTTAATGACATCACTTTTGTAGAGATACAAGATTTGTGGTCGTTTTAAAAGCATTTACATAAATTTTTTGGGTACCAAAGCAATTCAGCACAGCTTTTAAAACCCCAGACGAATGGTCATTTGAAAGGATAAAAAAAATTAGAAGTTTTGCTTAAGCATTCACTGGATTTTTGAGGCAATTGGAATGGCATATATTTTTTAAAAGGTTTACCTATACTAACAGTTACCGGGAAACCATCCAAGGGCTCCATATGAAGCCTTTATGAAAGAGATGTAAATCTCCCAAAAAAAGGGATGAAGTAGGAAAAAAGAAAGAAAAAGTGGCTAGAGTTAGTAAAGGGGCAGTGATAAGGTGAAACTAGTTAGACAAGAATACAGAAAACCCGTCTGGGCAAAAGATTATGAGACAAGAGAAGGAATTCCAAGGGGGAGATAAGGTCTTATTAAAAATTTTCTCTAAAAAAAAGGAGTAATCAGATTAGGATGAGAAAACAAACCCAAGATTTTATCCCATTTGAGATCTTAAAAGGGTAAAAAGGGCTTACAGGTTAGCTCTTCCCCCAAAATTAAGGAAATGTATCGACCTAGATCAATTGTTGGTCCCAATTGATTAACAAAAGGGGGGTAAATTTGATTAATTACTTAAAGTTTCATTTTTTTCGCAAATCAATCAAAACTCTCGACTAAAAAAATCCAGAAAAAAAATAATGTGTAAAAATAAAATAGTAAGAAGAAAAAAATGCCAGATATTTATAGGGTTTCCCCCTCGCGCGTCAGCCTCTCTTCCAACTCCACGCCGGGTTTTGGTTGTCTATACCTTGTTTTTTCACTTATCAAACAAATTGAAGTATACAACATAACCTTTTCAAGGCAAAGTCTCACATTGATCTTTCTATTCTTACTAAGCTAATCACCAACTCAGTGATGAAACAAAAAAACAATTCCTTTTTATTTCGAAAGGAATTTCAAAACAATGAAATTTAAAGTTCCTCTAAAAATATTCACAGTTTTATGTAAAGTTTTTTCGCTTGAAGATTTTTAAAGCCTTTTTTTTCTGGTGTCTCTTTTTTGTTCAACAATGTTTCTTTTTTTTTTTTCATTTAAAATTAAACACCCTTATAGAAGAGAACAAAAGGTACTTTCCAGTGAAAATCTTAATTTTTTTAAAATTTTTAATTAAAATAATTTGGGAAAACTTTTGGGAAAATCTGATTCCGTGATTTTGTTGATGAGGATAAGTTTGATAAATTTAAATTTTGCCCGAGATCTTCTTTGGATATATCTCTATAATTTTTTAAGATACCCCTCACTTTATGGAAACCATATTTTCATGTAACAACCTATTTCTTATCCTTATCTTTGTAATGCTGGATCTCCCAAAATATAGCACAAATACAAAATTTAATTTTGATAAAACTTTAAACTATATGATCTCTTTACTAAAAGAAAATCTTTGAATAAAATTTATAAAATTTATTAAATTAAAAACCCCTAAAAAAATCAACTTTAGTAAAACACACAAGTATATTACCCAAAAATATTTGACACGTGGAGCTAAGCCTTAAAATTTTTATTAAAAAAAATATTGATATAAAAATTAGAACGAAACTGGAAAAATTCGGACAACATGAAGGTTTTCTAAAAGGCTTCTAAAGCAAACCTGAAAACCTTTATTATAAAGGGTTTCGAAAGTGCTTCTAAAACCCAAAAATGTCAACTGTTCTCCTATGAAAAGGGTTCTGAAAGGCTTCTGAAAGAAAAACACGTAACTAGGATATAAACACAACGCTGAATCCCTTTCTGTCGAACAAAAAATTCTATATAATACTTTTTAAAGGGTTTTCTGAACAAGCTTCTGTCCCTTGTTCGACTTTAAAAAATTTCGTACTATCTTCTAAACAACTTCTAACAAGCCAAACATTCATTACACGATTCCTCTTTTGTTAACATCAAAACTAAATTAAGAACTTAAGTTCCCCCCAACATTCCCCCCTTTTTGTTATAACAAACCCATTAGAAAACAAAAATAAGAAACAACTTTCATGTCGAAAAAAACTCGCATAATAGAATCATTATAATTGCATTGATCATAAAAACTTGATCATAAGCACTCAAAACAATAAGAATCATTCATAAGAATCATTATAAGAAATATTGATCATAATGAACTTTCTCCCCCTTTTTGTTAACAAAAAGGATAACCCCCCTTTAAAACGATGATAAAAGATAAAAGTAGTTTTTTACAATTTTGTTTCCCAAAAACAAAATTTAAGAAAAAGAATTTAAGATTTACTGGATCTGTGACCGGGGTAGAGGGGGGGAATTTGGAAAAGAAGGTTTCTCTAGTGAAGTACAAGTCAATGATTTTGGGGGCCAGAGCGAACATAATCTGGAAAATTTGTTGGATAAGAAAAACTGTTTTCACCATAAAAGATTTGGAAAATTTGGGAGGTTTTTATCCATTTTAGATCCAAAGTTTGAAGGAGTTAGTAACTAAAATCTCCGATCTTCCTCACTTTGAAGCAAATTTATCAAAGAAATTACATTATTAGAAAAATCTTTTTGACCCGCACTAAATTCATTATTAAAAAATTCATAGTATGGAGATCGGAAGCTTTTCTCAGAATTCTTCTTGTAAAAAAAGAATATAAAAGTTTTTTTAACCTTAACTCCATTGTTCTAGCCCCTCAGATCAGATCGTTGAAGAACTTATCTTTTAAAAGTGTCTTAACAAATCCGATGCTCATGTTTAAAACTTTCCCGAAAAATTCTTCATTTTTTCCGTCAAAGGGAATAACTTCTTTTTTTTTCCACTCTTCCTACCCATCAGCAAGATTTTTCCCCCCATGATTGTTTCAAACCTATTCTAGGTTCTGAACTGGGTTCTGACCCCTTCTTGAACAAAATTTTGAAGAATTCCAAAGGAAAAATTCTTTTCATATAATGCCTTTGATGGACAAAATGTGCACCATCTTCGCATACCAAAACAATCTTAACAAAGATCAAATGATAAAAAATTTTCTTTCCCCTATCCTCTTTAACTAAATGGGTTTTGAAAAAGCTGGTAAGCAAAACTATCCCTTTAAAACACAAACAACAGATGAAAATTTTCCCAAATACCAAACTTTCTTTATTTTCCAATTTGAAAAATGACTCTAGAAGCCAGTCCACATTCTTTTTTTTATACGCAAAAAATTTAAGCATTTTCTATGGACATTAAAGTAAACCCCTTTCCTTGGACATAGACATTCAACAATGACTTGGTAGTTTCGAGGAAACAATCGAAATCAATGACCTTTTGTTTTTCCAAAATTCCTTTTTGTAACCCTCAATTTTAGCAGCAAATAGACATTCCTAGGCATGTTCGAAAATCCTACTCTCTTTTACTCATTAGGTGTAGACATTTAATTACATCTGCCCTAGAAATTGAATGCTTGATCACATACCCGGGAAACTAAAGTATTCCCCTTCCGAAGATTTAAAACTTCCAAAAAATTCTTTGACACACTCGCCATAAACTAACACTTGAGTAGAGCAAAGTTCCATGCACCCTATGGGTTCAAAGTTCTTTCCAAAAAAAACCCAAATATTGGTGAAGAAAAAAAAATCCACAAAACACAAAAACACACCTCGTTTTTCTCCTCTAAGAATTTTTTGAATTTGAGGGTTCAAACGGTACATTCTTTTTTTCGTTTGCTCCTTGGTTGTTTTCTTGAGCGGAGAGGTTTCTTGAGTCCCCCTTTTTTTTCCCCTTTTGAAAAATTTTAACCTGTTTTTTGGAAATTTTCTTGGAACCTATATAAAAAGGAGTCAAGGGAACTCAAAATTTTCCTTTATTAAGGTTCTTGAACTTTTCCGAAAAATTTTGAAGATTCATCAAAAACACTAAGGTTGTTGGAAGATTTGTTTTAAAGGATTTTTGTTTGGGGTTTTGAAGTTTTAGGCCCCCATTGGTTGCAATGGAAAAGGAAAATAGAGGGGAAAAAAAGAAAGATTGAAAAAAAGGAAATTGAGAAAAAGGAAACTAATAAAAAAAAAAAATATTTTAATATGAATAAAGATTTTCAAATAAAAAAGTTTTGGGGGAAAAAAAAAAAAAAGGGTTAAAAATTTCCAATTTTTTTCAATAAATTAAAATTTTCCCTTTTCAAGGGGATAAAAATGTCGAAAATTTTGTTATCAGTTGGACAAATTCAACTTTTAATCCCCATTATGCACATGACTTAATAAAATGAGTCTAATTTCTATGTGCTTTTACCTAGAATGTGTACTGGGTTTTTTGTCAAATTTTTGCATTGTGTTGTCACATTTAAATTGGGGCCCTTTTAAAATTTATTTCCATAATCATTTAATTTTTGTTTTTATCCATAAAACTTTGCCAACAATTACCAATAGAAAAAATATTTAGCTTAGCTGGGATTAAACAAAAAGAATTTTGTTTTTTTAGAAGACGAAAATTAAATTTTTCACCCGGATTAACAAGTCCAGAGGTGCTTTTTCACAATTTTTCAACCAGCAAAAACGCATAGAATATCCTATTAGATCAAAATTTTGATTTTTAAAATACCAAAGCCTAAATTTAAAGTATTAATGGTATTTGAAAATTCGCTTTACAATGTAAAAGAATTTCTGTTGGTGCAGCTTGAAATCTATCCAAACCCACTGAACAAAAAACAGTCTAGATGCAGTCAAGTACAATAAAGAACCTATAAGACTCCCAAAAGTTTTTCACTTACCTTCTTTCCATTTTAAGTTAGATCTAAAACCTTAATAAGTAATCATGGGTTTTAAAACCCTTTTTTTATCCACATATCCCAAAATTCTTTAATATTTGTTTGGGGGGGGGGTTTTTTTTGAGAACAAAAAATTTCCCTTTTTTTGTTTGTTTTATTTGAAACCCCAAAAAAATGTTAACCCCCCATCATTGAATTTCAAATTTTTCCTGCAGGTCTCAGCAAATTCCCCTTTACACAAAAAATTCTTTAGTTGATCCAAAGATAATACATCCACTTATTTTTACAACTAAGATATCATTATCAAAAATTTTTCAAAATAAAAAGGTCAACTTTTCCTCTATGAAAAAACCTTTTTGAGAAAAAAAAACATACTCAACTTTCATACCAAGCTCTTGGAGCTTGTTTCAAACCATATAGTGCTTTATTTAATTTAAAAACATATCGATTTTAAAAAACTTCAAAAACCAGGTGGTTGTTCTACTAAACTTCTTTTTTAAAAGCCAATTAAAAAAGAACTTTTTACATCCCTTTGAAAAACTTTTAAAAACCTTTTAAGATCATAGCAAACTTAACCGTATTGCTTCTAGTCTACAACGGGGCATAGTTTCATCAAAAACTATTCCTTCTTTTTTGAATAACCTTTAGTACTAATCTGCTTTATTTTTAAATTTTTTCCAACTTTTTCTAAATTTTTTTTTAAAAAACCCCTTTTGTTCCAATTATAGACTTTCCAGGTCTAGGAACAAATTCCATACATTGTTTTTATGAAAATTTATTTAAATTTTTCTTGCTAATATAAACCCCAAATTTTCATCATTTAAGCTTCTTCCATATTACTAGGGTTTAATTTCAGATAATAACACAAAATGATTTTTTAAAGTTTTGTAGATTTGCTTTGTTTTAAACCCGATTGAATATTGCCTATTATTTGATCAGAAGGATTCAACTTACCCTCCAAACTTAGAAGCCTCTTTTTCAATCTTACAATTCTAAATCCTTCTGTATTTGCCCCGAATGGTTATGGATGACCAAATCCTGAATGTTAATAGCAGTCTTCTGACTTAGGTTCTGAACTAACTTCACTTTAGAATTGGAGTCCTTTTTTTCATCAAAACAACACCTTTAAATCCCAATAAAATTTAAAATTTTTTGATTCTTCAATAGTTTTTGATGATTTTTTTTAAAACCGAAAAACCGACTATTTTTAGAATTCCTAAGAAAAAGCTTCTTCAGATCTTTTACAAACTTACCAGGTTTGAGGGTTCTTTTCACAAGCATTTTGATCCAAAGAAAATGGAAAAAGAAACGTTTGGGTTTTTTACCTTAAAACTCCTAAGCATCTTTGAGTCATAGGTCCCAAGAAAACTCTATTGGGTGTTACAACGTAGAAACGCTTTTGCCCAAAAATATTAGCAATTCCACTTTTCATTTTTCATAGATCTATCCCTCCTTTTAAAGTTTTTTCTTGCTTCCATACCCATTTGTTGAGGTGTAAGAGCTGGAAATTAAAGAGATATACCAGTTTTTCCCAAAATTTAAAAAAATTTCTTTTGAAATTTTGTTCCTGATCATTCGAAGACTAATTATGGAAACTCCTTTTCATTTTGTATTTTTTGCAAAAATTTGAAAAGAATCAAGGGATCTCTTTTTTGTCCAAGAAAAAACCCAATTTATCTTTAAAAAACATCAAAAAAAACAACCAAATTTGCTTCCCCCCAGTTAAAACCCCTAGTAGGTCCCAAAAAAAACAAGAGCAATAATTTTAAGTGGTTCCCTTTGTTTTAAATTACATTTTTACTTTATGAGAGACAAAACCTTTTTTTCTTTTAAACAAGTATCCATTTCACATCTTGTTTATTTTTTTCAAAGGGGAATCCCCCTTTAAAAAATCCTTTTTTGATAATTTTTTCTAAGTATTAAAAATTAATGTGTCCTAGCTTTTATGCCAACAAAAACATGACATTCAAAAAAATTAAACAACAACAATTATTTCATCTGGTTTTATAAATAGATATTTCTTTTTCCTAATTCCTTCAAATAATCTTTCATCATTTTCATTAAAGCAAAGCCTTGTCTTGATAAAAATAATTCTTTAACCTTTTTCCATAACTGACTAATACTAATAAATTTGTTTTAAAAACCTGCCAAATATACATTTTAATAAAAAGTAGGCATACCAACATTCCCAAAGCAATTATTTTACCTCTACTATCAACTCCAAAATTTACATACCCTTTTTTCTTCCCAATTTTTGCATTGAACAATGAAGCATCCCAGTCAATGTCTAGAAATCCACTATCCCAAAAACCCCGTTCCTCTTATTTTTGCTTCATGTTCCCTACAAATAAAAAAAATTAAGTCCCTTTTAAGAACCCAAGCCCAAATTTTTGGGCCCTTTAAAAGTAAGCCATTTGATTTCTTTTTTGATTACTTGTTGACACTGAGCTTATTCTTTATAATAGCAAAATTTCCAAAACCAAATTTTTTTACAGAAAAGCTTCATAAGAATTAAAAATTCCATACCTACATTTTCCTGTTTCTGGAAGTTCTGGTTTTATAACTTCGGTTTTACCTTTTGGTATTGCTTCTGAGTACCCCTTTTGTGGATACCTCTTTTAAAAATAACTTTTGTAAAAGTCTCTGGTATTTCCCCTTTTAAAAAATATTGGATTCGAAAAGTACTTTTTTTACTTTTGAATTCATATTAAGACTTTTTTAGCTTAAACAAAAACTGTATTTTGATTCGATTTAAAATCGAACCATGTCATATCTAAAACCTGTTTTTCATTTGAAATTCTTTATGAAGAAATTAACCCTGGTTTAAATTTCTTGTCACTTTTTATCAAATTTCTAAAGGGAGTTTTCAAAGAATTGGATGTTCACAAACTTTTCCTTTATGTTTCTTGTTTCTACTTCAGTAGGTATTTTCTACTCTAATTTTTCAATACTCAATGATGGATTTTTTTCTTGTTTCAGGATATCATTTTCATCCGCAAGTAGTGAAATTTTTTTGCTTTATTGCCTCCTTTTTTTATTTTTAAGGAGCTTTTTTTCGTTTTCATACTTAGCTAATTTTTTATAAACCCCTTTTGTGCCTTTAATAGCTTACTCATTTTACTAGCTGTCAGTTTCATTACAAATTCATCAGTTCAGAAAATACCTCAGAACAAACCCTTAAACACAGATTTGCCTCTCCTCTTCTTCTTCTAATCCCTGAATTTGTCTCTATATCCTCTAAATCACTCCCCTGTTGCACATTGCCGACTTTTTTTTTTTTATAATTTTCCATTTTTCTTGATCAGCGTGGACATTCAATTGATGTTCTTGCTTTTTTTTCATTCATAATTTGAAAACTCCCTTTTCTTTTTTTCTTTTTTTTCCTTAAACGCTTTTCCCCGCACATTATGCTTTAAAATTTAGTACTTTTTTGAAAACATTTTAAAATTCTTACCCCTTTTCTTCTTGAGGGCCTGTTGAGGGCACGTGCAGAAAGACCGAAGTCCCCCTTTTTTTATCGTCGCTATCATTTGTTTTAGTTTCATTTTGCTTTATTTCCTGACTTTTTAAAAACAATCCCTTGGTACCTCTTCTCCTTTTGCGTGGTCTTTTGGTACCCTATGCCCTAGCTTTTTTTCTCAATTGACGAATTAGCTTGTTTAGGGCTTAGCTTCCTCTATAGCAGTTTTCTTACATCCCAAGGGTGGGAATATCCTCAAATTTTCCTCACAAAATCTGGGTCTGGAATTTTTCTTTCCCCAATGATGAAAACTCATTTGTAAAAGCTGAAACCTGTTAAAAGCATTTTTGACATCTTCATTTAAATTTAAAATTAAAATAATTCATACTGTTGAATTAAAAACATTTATTTTGGGTTTTCCCTTTTGGATTGCCCCTTTTATGTATCGGGTAGGGAAACCCCCAAAACTCCTTTACACTTGCACACGATGATATCAAATAGAAACCCGATGGGGAATAGTGTTAGTAATAAATTTTTCGCTTTGTTCTTCTTCTCGTAATTTTCTTCTCCGAATTTAACAAGGTCGAATTTCCGTTCAAGGTGATCACATTGTCTCCCAAAGGGAAAAGACCTGCCATGATCATAATCATTAGCTTTAATTAAGTTCCATACGCACTTCCCGATGAGATGTTTGACCATCGAAGTAAGGGGCTCAATTAATTACAAATTATTTTTTAAACCCTTTGGACAATTAAAAAAAGATGGTCAAAGCTCTGATACCAATTGTTGGTCCCAATAGATTAATCAAAAAGGGGGGGGAATAGATAAATTACTTAAAGTTCACTTTTTTGCAAATCAATCAAAAACTCCCCGACTAAAAAAAATCACGAAAAAACAATAATGAAGAACAATAAGGCATAAATAAAATGGTAAGAAGAAAAAGAATGCCAGATTTTATAAGGTTCCCCCTCCGCCAGCCTTCTTCCAGTCACGCCGGGTCTCGGTTGTCATACCCGGTTGTGTTTCCCTATATCCAAAAAAATTGAAGTTTAAAAAACTAAGCCTCTTCAAGGCAAAGTCTCATTTGTTGAGTCTTTCAAAACTTTTTTGTAAGCAAAACCTTTAAATACATGATGAAAAAAAAAAATTCCTTATTCACAAAAGGGAATTTTTCAACAAAAAGGGGGAATACAATTTCCTCTATATAATAGTTTACATTTAGAAAGATTTTTTCGCTTGAAGTGTAAAGGGGGCCTTTTCTTCTGTGTGTCTCTTTTTTTTCAACAACGTTCTCTTTTTTTTTCATTTAATTAAAAAAACCTTATTAAAAAGAACATAACCTATTTCCATGTGACAATCTTGAATTTATTTTTGAATTTTTTAAATTTAAAAATAAGTTGGATCTATTGGGAGAATCTGCATTCCGTATATTTTGATGAGGATAAGCTTGGATAAATTTTGTTTGACCGAGAAACTTTTTGGATATATCCTTTGGGTCAAAATTTTAAGATTCCCCCACATTATGGAACCATATTTTCATTTTAACAACCATATTTCTTTCCTTTTTCTTTTTAACGCTGGATCCCCAAAATATCACAAAAAATCTTAAAATTTTTAAATTTGATAAAACTTTAAATTTAAAGATATCATTTTATCATAAAAGAAAAATCTTTGAATAAAATCTTTTAAAACTTATGTAAATTAAAAACCCCATGAAATTTTAAACTAACTTTTGTAAAAAACCCCTCAAGTAAAATTCCCAAAAATACTTTTACCATGGAGCTAGGGCCCGAAATTTATTAAAAAATATCGATATAAAAAATTTGAAGAATCTAGAAAAATTCGTGACAGAATGAAGGTTCTAAAAGTGCTTTTGAAGCAAACCTATTAAAATGTCCTCCCGTCAGAAGGTTTTGAAAGGTTCTGAAACAAACCCGTCAACGTTCCTTTGTGTAAAGGTTTTGAAAGTGCTTCTAAAAATTTAATATATAACTTCCCCGATACACTACAAACTTCCGAAACACCTTCTGTCAGAACAAAAATATCTATAAACACTTTTAAAGGGTTTTTGAACAAGTTTCTGTTCCCCTTGTTCAACTTTGGGGAAATTACGTATATCTTCTGAAACAAACTTCTGACAAGCTCAAACTTGTTACACATTATTCCCTTTGTTAACATCAAAACTAAAATTGAGAACTTACATTCTCCCCCTAACACAAAAGTAGCTTTAGAACCATTAAATTGCACCCAAAACTATCCTGGGAGAGTTGATCAAATTTGTGGATACCAAGGAGCAAGTACTAAGAAAAAAAAACAATCCCTTACATTAAAGTGAATAGTAACCAAACCGAAAGGGAAGAAACGGGGGAACTACAAGCAGAAATGGGAAAAGTTTTTAGAACCTTTCAAATTAGGTACTTTCAAGGATGAAAGTTTTTAAAGGGGAAAAATTAAAACCCTAAAATTTGTAATAATTTTATTGTAACATTATAATATAAAAACTAAATAAGATTGGGATTTCAAAAAAAACTTAAGGGGCAAAATTTTGGCTTTTACAAAAAAAAGTAAATTTTAACCTCAGATGACCAATGTCCCCTCTTTTGTCATTTTAATTATAAACAAAAAAGGGAAACTTGGGATGCCTCTTAAAAAAACTTAAAGGGGACTAAAGGAAAACGGATGGTTTTATTCCAATACAAAAGATAGGGATTTTATACAAGAATTTCAATTATTTATTGGGTTTGAAATTATAGATTTGATTGCAACAAAATTTGAAAATTTAGGGAAAGGACAAAACGAGCAAGGGAAACTATCAACAAGGGTATGACTTATGGAAGTATTAATGTAAGTAATATAATACTGTAATTTAAAAAGATTATACAGTTTTTTTGGGATTAAGTTTAACCCAGGGGGAAAAAAGAAATTTTAGTTTAGGGAATTTGGGGTAAAAAAATAGGGTTTGTGGAAAAAATTTCCAAAAAAGGGACATGGTTATTTAAAACAAAAAAAAAAATTTAATTATATAACTATTTACTTCAATTAAGCATTTTCAACATTGATACTAGTAAACTTTTAAAAATTTAAATGAATAAGATTAAGAAAATTAAGAATTGGTATTAATCTTAGATTTGTACTAAAAATAGCTTAATTTATGGTGATAGATTTCAGTTTAGCTTTTGTCTAAGACCAGAAATGCTTAAGCTTAAAGCGAACCCTAGATACGACTAAAGACCCAAAGACAATAAGGGTTTAAACCCTAGAATCGAAATTTAATCGAATGAATTAACATAACCCGACCCCCCAAACGAACACCCGAAGGAACCTAACTATCATGGATCGATTTCCAAAACAAAAATTTAGTTTATTCGCAAGAACTAAAGGAAGAGAGAACTCTCCAAAAATCTCATTCACAATATGATAAAACTGAAAATGCCCTTTCAAAGTCATACAAAGGAGTTTTTCTTTTT
>JBBMOL010003811.1:0-13728 GCA_037954665.1 Laguncularia racemosa | reverse complement strand
ACCCCTTAATGTATGTATGCAAGTAGGTTGGTTCAAAGGTTCCCCCAGCTCTATGGCCTCCCGCTTCTCGAAAAAATATCTCAGCCAATCGAAGCATAGGTGGGTAGCCTAATCGGTCCCGAAGGGTGAACAACTCACTTCGCCCAAACCTACACAATGGCTCCCCGCTTGGGTTTCAGGAGGGTCCCGGGTTGACGCATCTACTCACAAAACATATGTAGCATGCAACCCCCATAGTAAAGAAAATTCAAAATCTAACAATCCCTGAAAATTAAACAATAAAAATTTGAAACACATTTCTTAAAGAAACAATTCAAAGAGTTTCAGGGGTAGCCACTGACAGCCCCCAGGGGAGTCCCCACCTGTATCAATTTTTAAATTTTTCCCATTCCAAAACCCTAGACAACCCATGCTCATCTAATGTAGTTTTCCTCAGTTAAATTTAGGAATTTCGTTGATTTTTGGATCCCCCCCACTGTTTTGGAAAATTAAATTAAACAAAAGGAGCGGATTATCAAATTTTAGAAAAAGCTTCGTAAATTTTCCTTTCTCTTTTTTTGTGAAAAGGGGAAAAAGGGGAAAAACCAAGTTTCTAAGGGGAACTAACCATTAAAATTTTAGGTTACCACCTAATCTCCAAAAATTTTTCATTTTTAGAAAGGTTTTTATTGTGTTTCTTTATTTTTTATTACGTTTTTAATTTTTTTAAAAAAGGTTTTTTCTTTAATTTTGGGGGTTTAAACCCAAGGGACCTACGTACCGCTACTCGATCAAACAAGCCGATTTCCTTTCTGAAAACTTTAAGTGTTTTGGGAATTTAATTTATAAACCCCTTTTTTAAAATTTATGTTTTTATCATTTTTGGGTTTTTTTTTTTCTAAAAAAAATTCTAAGCCAAGCTTTGTTTTATTTTGAAAATGATTTTTGGAAAAACATCAATTTTGGGTTTATTTGAAGAAAAATGATTTTTCTAAGTGTAAAAACCATTTTTATGATTCTTTTATAAATTTTTTTAAATTTTTTTTGATTTTTTTGTTTTTTTTTTTTGTGATTTTTGAGAATTTTGGGGATTTTGGGAATTTTTGTTGATTTTCGTGATTTTTGGAATTTTTGGGATTTTTGGGTTTATTATCTATCCTATTTTGACATCAAAAAATTTTATTATTATTTTCCTAACGTTTTTTTTATTATTTTTCTATATTTTTTTTTTATCTATTTATTTTTATTTTTCTACATTATTAAATTCTAGAAAATCTAATTTCTTACATTTTCCTATTTTTTAAAAAATAAAACATAAACAAATAAATAAATAACTAAATAACAAATAATAAATAAATAATTAATTAATTATAGAAAAAAATAAAAAAAAAAATTTAAAATTAAATAAAAAAAAATCCAAAAAACCCGACTTACCTGGATCCGGGTCGGTGCCGGGTCGGGTCGATGGGTCGAATCGTTGGTCAGGTCGATTGACACGGCGGCGAGGAAGGCTCGTTCACGGCGTTCCGTGGCCTTTTGCAGCGGGTTGAGGTGTCGAATCCTAGCTTCTTAGGTTGCTAATCCAATGGTGGCGGTGGTTTGCCCCAATCGCCTCCTGGTGGTGGTTCAACTCCGGCCGGGATCGCGGTTTTGGGTTTCTCTCCGGTGCTCCCCGATTTGCCCTTTTTCTCACTTTCTCTCAATTGTGATTCGTCCTCTGGCTTCCTCACCTCCTCCTCTATTTATAGGCGTTCCGAAACCCTCTTGGATGGGCTCAAATCGGCCGATTTAAATAAATCCGAATTTCTTCCGTTTTTAGATTTGTTTTTATCCCGGTGTTTTGATGTTGATCTATTTTTTTTTCTTTGATTATCTTATGGATTGGCTTTATTTTGGGCAATAATCTAGAAGATTTGAAAAAAAATGATCGATTCCACCTTCATGGGACTTGCTCCGGCTTCTCCTTGCGTCTGTCCGGGTGAGGAAGACGATCACGCGAACAGCGTGTTTTTCTTTGCCAATCACACACTGCCCGTGGCAGCTCCAGCAAAAAGGAAAAGAAAAAATTTTTGCCGATGCACGCGAGGGATTCGAACTCGCGACCTCCAGCCTCCCCACATTCCCTATACGCACGACGAGCCAGTTGACTGGCCCAATTTCTCGATTCTTTATATCGCAAATTCATATATGCAATGCGATTTTTCCATTTTTTTGTATTATTTTGAAATTTTCAAAAATTTAAAAAAATTTTCATTATTTATTATTCCCAAATTTCTGAAATCATTTTTCAAAATTGATGTGTTTTCCTATTTATTTTTATTTTTTTAGATATTTTTTTTATTTATGCTAAATTAGGGAAAATTGGAAAAAAAAAAATTTAAAATTGATTATTTTTTATTATTAAATTTATTCATAGGGAAAAAAAGGGGTGTTTACACCCGTCAAGCAAATATTTTGGATGTACACATAGGTAGAATATCACATTCAATTTCATCACATACTTATCCCTATACTAAAGGGTACCCTAGCCCTTTGGGTCACAAAAAAGATTCCCTGATCATTTAACCAATGTAAGGTATAAGGCTTAGATGTGGAGTAGTTATAAGATTCAACTTTTTATACTAAAAGATGCAGCTACAACATTAAGGCAAAATTCTACAAGACCTATGATTAGGGAAAAAACCCAAAAGGGTTTCAAATCTTGCGATGAGGGTCATTTTTTTAACAACTCAACCCCAGAATTATTTTTACTAACCTCTTTTCTATTACTCTTATATTGTGTATTCCAACAGGCACATTTATCAAACTTTACAGGGCAATAGACAAATTTACTAAGACTCAACTTGTGGGGTTTTTCAAACCAACCCAAACGGCGATGAGTTGGACTGACGAATCTTACTGAAGAGCTAGCTTGTTGAAGATTATTTTGTACTTGTAATTTATTTCTTTGAACCATTTATGTTGTAAGTTTTTAGGACATTTTATTTGGGTTATATTTGTATTTTTAGGACCGGCCACCCTATAGTGGCATAGTTGTAATTTTCTAGTCATTTTAACTCTAAAGGAAGCAAGTATAAATACTTGCTTAAGTAGGGTTTTGAGGGGGGGAATACACTTGAAAATTGTAGCAAACATTTTGTGAGAGATTAGGGTTTCCTAAGATTTCATAGGACTTTTAAATCAATTTCAATCCAATTGGAATTGTGGCGAATTTGCAACCTAGTGAATTGTGAGTAATATCAATTCCCTAAGTTGATTTCCTTTTGATCACTAGTGTGTAATATCTAGGGTTGATTGGGTGGGTTCTTATTGTTCTGATTTTAGCGTCATTTGTGATCCCAAAATCCATTCATATTATGTTATCAAATTGATTGGTTTTATATCATTATATTACCTTCAATTTGTCTTATATTGTTTTGCATAGAATTCCATTATGTTGAGGAGGAGTTCACGGTCTTATTTGTATGTGTTAGTGATTGGGATTTCATTGGATATTAAATTGAGTTCTTTGATTGATTTGACCAACATCATCATTGTGTTTTAATCCTCATTGATTTTGTAATTCGAATCACATTCAAATTTTAGGGTCCACGCCAGTTTGTTCCAAGTTGATTCTGTTTTTGATCTTGTGATTAGGAGTTGTTCAATTGGTTTATTTGCATATACTTAGAGCCCTTTTTAAGCATATCATCTTTTGGGTATTAGGCTTTATCATACTTAGATTCAATCTTGATCACGTCTTTGTTGTAGAAATTGGTTTATAAGCATTAAGGATTTACAGTAAATTAGAAGCTAGTTTGATTGACATTGTATAATTGTCTTTTAATATTGGTTTTGTGTGCTTAGACTCACTTTTAAGCACATCATGATATTTCCTAGATTGCTATCTTCTTCTTTTCCCAACTCATCTATTTCTCCCTATATTCCTCTTATAACCCATGAAAGAATCTTAATCAAATTCAGCTGTTGACCTTCTCTTCCCCACTCATCTTCCTCCATACGCACAACCCTTCTGGGCATTTTATCCCTTTTATGTCTAGCATAAGCAATTCAGGACTATTCAAAATTCCGTTCTATTTGCTCCTAAAATTGATCCATCTCTGCTTGAAACATCCTCCTCATCTTAGCAGTCAGAGTCTCCATGATCAATTTTGTGTCAACACCACCCATCACATTATCAAGAGAATTTCTATTAGACATGTTTTCTATAACAAAAAAACAAAGATGATAATAGAAAAGTACAGATCCTCACCGAATCATTCCTCACATGTTTATTTCTACTCAATCACCGAATCTCTCTAATCACTCGTGTTTTATGTCTCATAAGATTCAATTGGCTTTTGCGCACTCTAATGATCTCACCACTCTTGCCTTTTACCACTCACAATCTCTTCCTTAGTTCTTTTAGAAAGTAAACAACAAATTGGGGTTTATCTCGCAGATGCAATAGATTCCTTGTTGTTGGAATCAACAATTCAACAAGTCACAACAGTTTCCTCGACACTTCAAACAACACAATCATGATTTTCGGGTCTTCAACACAACAATTGCCAAGATTCTCCCTTTGCAGCTCTTCTTCATCTCTAACCTGTACATTCCAAACTCTTCTAGCTACCAACAACTTCTCTTGAACAACAAACTCCTCCCCATCAACATTTTTAGAAGACTTTCTATGAGACATATTGTTGTACAAGACAATGTCAGGAGTAATTAAATGAAATCTCTTAAATTCACTTGCTCACATGTTTCACTTAAATCGCTCTACTATTCCACCAATCTGTACCCCACTCAAAATTTCTCTTTTTTAGTTCTTTTAGAACTAACAATCTAATCAGATTTGTTCTTGTAGAAATCCACCCAACTTTTCTAACAGTAGTTTCATAACACGACTTAACAAGATTCATAGAACGCTAAGAATTGCAATAAGGATCACCACAAACTCTAAATCACAATTTCATATCATGGCTTTTTTTTTTAAAACGAATTCCTTTTTCTTGCTTTTTCTTCTTCTCTCTTTTTTTTTTATACGAATTTCCTCTTTTTCTTTTTTTTTTAAATCTGAAGAAAGGAAGTGTGTACGATTCCTTTCAATACTAACAACAATCAAATGCAATCTACTTGCAACAAACGAAATTCAAAGAATGATTTCTTTTATCCAAATCCTAAATCTAAGAATAGGTAATTGAAATAACAAAAAGGATATGCAATCCTAAAAAACCTGATTGCTTTGATACTAAATGATGTGAACTTTATCAACCTATGCCGAAACTCGAAATCAATTTAAATTGAATAGCCGACGATCGATCATGAATGAAGGGAAACCGTGACCTGTTGCTTATAGTGAAGTAAGAAACTTGGTATGGTGTATACGCCACAATCTGGATGGAAGACTGAGGGATAAGTAATAGTATGAACACTACGAAACAATGCTAATAAGTTTAAGTACTTCAAGAATTGAAGAAGAGTGTTTGTATTTCAATAATGTCAAAAAGTGTCTACAATGGAGTCTTTGATGACTATTTAGTCTCACAAAAAAAAAAAAACATAACAAATCATATAAAAAAACCCTACTTGCAACAAAGGGAAACATTATATGTCGGTGGCCTAAATTTGACTAAAGCCGGCAGCTTAAATCCAATTTCCAGCCGGCCTACATGATTTTCTAAGCTGGTTCAAAAGCCAGTGGCCTTGGGCATAATTCTAGCTAGCTTATCTCCTCAACACTGGCCACTTAAGCTGGCGGCTTTACCCATCCACACCGGCAACTTAATTCTTCCATGCCGTAGCTTTGGTTCTTAGCAAACATCTTCAAGCTATCTTCATTTCGGGACATCTTGGACTTCAATGACTTAGATTATTCTTGCTTCATTCTTGGGTTTAACGTAAGTATGCTTCTCATCTTGAATTTCTATGATTAGCCCGTTAAGTACATCCTTAAGTCATTTAGCTCGAAGTTGGGTCATAAGTCTAACTAGCATCTCAAGAGGATCCGCTATCCATTTCTTAGCTCGATTATCATCACATTGTTTTTTTTATAAAGCAATTGGTCTAACTTGATTAACCGGAATTTTAGAGATTTGAAATCCTAACTTGTCATCATCCTATTCTACTTCATTTAAGTGAGGCTCCTTAACAGTGAGTTTATTAGAAGAATGATGAAGAGGACCCATGATTAAAGAATGCATTGTAGATGTACCAACCTAGACATCAAATTAGAAGCTTGTGTTACATACATTTCCAAATTGCTTGATTCCCTTAGATTGAATCCAAGTTCTAATGTTGGATAAATCTTTCCATAAAGAGGATGGACATGATGAGATAGTATTCTCAAGTGTATCATGACTTTTCATATATTTCTCTTAACAAACTTTAACCCGAATAGCAATGGATGTTTCTAAATTAGAGGCTCCTTGAAGCATAGAAGCTTGGCTTCTTAGCATCAAATTGTGAATGCCAAGCCCACCTAAGGTTTTAGGTTTAGTAACGATAAACCAAGTAATCCAATGCATTTTCCTTTTTTGTTGTTGATTTGACTAAAGGAAATTTCAAGTGGTTTTCTCCATGTCTTCAATGACACATTTAGGAATGAGTGCAAGCTATATATAGTAAGTAGGTAAAGCATTAAGGACTAAGTTGATTAACATAGTCCTGTTAGCCATACTAAGAATATGACCCTTCCATCTAGCAAGTTTTGCTTCCATTTTGTTAATGAAGCCAAAATCCTTGAGTTTGGTGAGGAGCTAGTACTGGGAGGAAAGCCTAAATACATCCGTAAGGAATTAGATTCCTTAATCCCTCAAATTTCAACAAGAGTGGCTCTTTTCTCAAAACTTACATTCAGGTAGAAGAGAATGGATGATTTCATGCTGTTGATTCAAAGACCAAACAATTGGTAAAATGTTCCAAATTATCTTTGATAACCAGTGCAATGTTTACTTCTGCTATTGAGAGTAACATTAAGTCATTAGCAAAAAGAAGATGTGACAGTGCAGCTTTTGTACTTTGTAATTAGATAGGCTTCCACTCCTTGTTTTGAACCCGTCAAATGATTAATCTACTAAGAAATTTCATGGATAAGATGAATATGTATGGTGAGAGAGGGTTATCTTGCCTTATACCCTTGGAAGGTACAAAAGGGTGGTAGAGTGCCACCATTTAAAAGGACTTAAATTGAGGTATTTGAGATATAAGCCATTGCTAGTTTTATTTATGTTGCAGGGAAATGTAAGCTTTGATGACTCCAATAGACAAAATCTCATTCCAAGCTGTCAAAGGCCTTTTTAAGGTCAATTTTCAGTACCATCTAACCTTGATTGCCCTTTTTGCGTCTAAAATGATATAAGACTTCACATATGACAAGAATATTATCTTGAGCTTTTTGACTTAAAATAAAGCTATTTTACATTGGGCATATCAAAGTGTCTAGATGAGGGCTTAACCTACTAGCTAAAATTTTGGTAACAAGCTTATATGGCTCATGTTGCAATGGTTAATTGGATTGAGTAACCATGTTTGCTCTAATAGTCTTGGGAATGAGAACCATAAGAGTCTCATTAAGTTGTGATGGGAAGGAACTTGTAGTGAAAATATGTGAGACTAATCAAATATGGGAGTCTTTCATTTTATTCCAAAATTCCTTAAAGAAATGAGCATGGAGTCCATCCTTGCTTCTAGCTTTCTATAGGTGTAGTTGATGTAATGCTATTGTAATTTCTGCTATTTTTAAAGGTAGATTAAGATTTTTTAGGCTATTCCAAAGAGGTCACCTTGTATCTCTAGTGGAATTGGGTTTTTGAGTGGAAAAGTAACCATTGTAGTCATGAAAGCAAGTTTAAAATGTTTTTGAACATGTCTTTGAAGGTCTCAAGGCTCATATAACCAATTACCTATAGAGTCTTAAAGGAAATGATTCTATTCTTAGTTCTTCTAGCAAAGACAAGGCCATAGTAATATTTAGAATTACACTTACCATCCATTATCCATTTGTGCTATCAATTTAGATTGCTATAGTATTTTTTTTTTCTTGGTGTAGAAGTTGGGTTTAGATCCAATTGCATAGAATTTTTAGGTTCAGTGAGGAAAGGAGTAGGACATATAGAGAGTTGTTTTTCTATCCCTCTTAGGCGAGCCAGAAGCCTTTTTTTAAAAAAAAAAATTACCAAAAACACTGTGATTCCATTCAAAAGCCTTTTCTTTAAAGTTCTCAATTGTTTGAAGGTAATCAATAGATGAATGCTTCTATACAAATTGGAAAAGATCTTTACTAAACCCTTTTGGGGGAAACTAATTTTTCCCAAAAATGGATTTACCCAAAATTTGGGATCAAAACAAGATTGAATGAAAGCATAAATTTTTCTTCTATTTTACCAAGTAAAAAGGGGAAAGAATATACCTAAAACTTATGTACCCATGCATCCATGTAATTTTTAAATATAGTGCATGCGATTTTTAATTTTTAAAAGATGTACTGAACAATTTTTAATTTATACAAAAAATTTTCAATAAAACCCCCCTCTAAGGGGGGCCTTAGGGAAAAGGGCCCCCTAGTGGATTTGATTATGCTTTTAATTTATTCCAAAATTTAATTGATGCAAATGGGTATGATTTATTGGCTTTAATTAATGTAAAATACCATGAAAGGGTTTAAAGATTGCAGACTTAAATGAGAGTGGGGAAATTTTCTGATCAGTTTTGTTAAACCACAGTGGGGCTCCACAAGAGGGGTCTTTCCATGATTCCCAAAACCTACTGGTTGATAGGGGTTTGTCCATTAAAAGGGTGAATGAAGGGAATATTTTGTAAAGCTTCATTAATTTCTATTTTTAGTCTCCTTTAACCCAGTAATGTTGCCTATGTGGCATTGAGGGAACTTTATTAATAGCATTCTTTTTTTCGCAAGGGTTTTTGCCCCCCCTAATTTTCCCAAATAGTATTATATTTAGGGTTAAATTTAAAAACAAGTCCTAGTGTGTTTTGCAAAAGCCATAAATGACACATGATAAATAATGGGGGGTTTCAAGATGAAAATAGTTTAAGTTCAAAAAGAGATTTTTAGTAGAGGAAATTTTTTTGTATTTTAGAAAAAACTTTGGTTCTTCCTCAAAATTTGGGGAAAGAGCTTCTTTCAGGGAAATGCTGGGGAATAATAGCATTCCCACTAGAATGTATAGGTTAAAACTACCTACTTTTTGGGTGTGTGATCAACTAAGTTACTACAAGTTGCTATTGATGATTGTAATCACAAAAATTTAAAAATCCTTTTTACCTTAACTTTTCCCCTTAAAATCTTTTAGACAAAGTCCCTATCGATTTTAAAGGAGTACAGAGTTCAACCCGTTGTTGGGTTTGCCATTCGTATTTTTAAAATTAAATTGAATTTTTTTTCTTAATCTTACTACAAGAAATTAGGCAAGCGCACCTATGTAGCGTAATATCGAGTAAGCACAAGGTTTTCCCTCAGAGTTACCCCAAAACTACTAGTAATAACTCCTTTTCCTATTATTAACCACCATTAAATATGTTGGTTGAAATTTAAATTTTACTTAATTTTAAAAACTAATAACTCAAAAACAAAAATGGTTCGGAAGATTTATCAATTAACAAAAGCAACCTAGATTTTTATTCTACTCCTTCTCTATCATGTAATTCATTTTGATTTATGAAGATTTGGGGTTAAATTGACTTTTTTTTATATGTCGAATTCTCTAGTCAAGTTAAATACTTTTCAAGTATATTAACCTATTTTTTAATCCTAGGTTTATCAAATAGGATCTCTCCTTATTTTAAAAGAACCCAGAATTGCATTAAAACACATGAATTTGCATAAAAATAGTCGATGTAAACAGAAGGGCTCTGGTTTCCTATCTCTAGAAGAAAAAATGGAAAATTTATTAAAATTTCATTAAATCTAATCAAAAAGAGCAGAGCAAATTTTTCAATTAACCCAATATGAATCATGCATAAATTCTTTTTCTGGATCTATGAATCTAAGGAACAATTGAAAGGGGATGCAATAATATAAGAAAACCAACAACTTCGCATTTTAAAAACCAAAACTTCATCACATGACAGAGAGTTTCGAAAAAAAAAATCTAGATTTAGAGTTACTCCCCCCTAAATTGGACAAAAAAAAATACAATTACTGGAAGAATAAATAAAATTATAGGCACAACCCTTTTAAAGATAGAATCTTCTTTTCGGAGGTCTTCAGTCTCCTTTGGGAAATTTACAAAAATCTTCTTTCCCTTGCTGTTTTTTAGAGTTTAGAGCAAGTACACAATTCGTAACTTCGTTCTAAAGGGGGAACTAACGGTCTATTTATACATGTACCGGGTTGGATTTCTTTCACGAGCGGATACATGATAGTGTATCTCGTTCGTGTTAAACTCATGCTTTCTTCCAAGTTTTTATGTGGAAAATTCGCAACAAGTACATGGGGGTGTACATTGGTCGTGTATTTTAAACATCGTTGAAAAACAGCCCAAAAATTAGATTTTTCAAGCAAAGTTCTGGGGGTGTACTTTTTCTCGGGGTACTTTCCAGGGCATCCCTTCAGTATACATAAGCAAAGTACATGGGGGTTTTATCTCGCTTGTGTTTTCTTTCCAGAATTCTTTTTTTCACATGTTTTGTATCCAAATTCCCTTTTAAACTTGATCCCACTCTTCAAAACTCCTTCCCCTTTGCTCCAAAATTTCTCTAGAAGATCCCCGAAATTAACATTCATTCCATTAAGCATCCTTTTCTTCAACAAATCATCTAAAAATTCAACAATAAAGCACAATTTCATTACTCTAGATAAGGGTATTTTGCGACTTATCAAACTTCCCCACACTTTAGTCTTTGCTTGTCTCAAGCAAAAATAAAAACATTAATCAAACTTCTCATTGATCATGATTGTCGTTACCAAATAATACTACTCACACATTAACATTTATGAATTTTAATCTTTAAAGCTCAATGCAATCCCTCAATCTAATGAGTGTGCTTCTCACCTTGTCGTGAAGTATTGTAACAAAGATACTTTAGTCAAATTTCTAGGATTAATCAGAGTAGACCAATCTTTACCTTGTCATTTAATAATGGCTTTCATGATCAAAATTAGACACAAGATCAATTAGAGCAAAAGGAAACGTGGTACATTTCAACCACCACTAAAGAGTCTATAATCTTCTCAATTATCTCTCTTAGTAAAGCAATCAATAATGAAAATACATTGCATCTATGTTTCCCTGGATTCCTCCTCTTTCAAAGATTTTATTCTTAGTAATAGTTCACTGGTTTCATCATTTTTTTTTTTTTTTTGGATCTTGCAACCCATGTAATGAGTTTTCAGCTGATAATCCTAGGCTCATCACCCAAGTTAACGAACATTATCCCCTTAATTGAGGGCGTTCCTATGGGCTTAATACTCGAGTTACAAGACCCTCTCAACTTTTTCCTTTATGGTATTTCATTTTGTTACGGTAATTTCCTCGGTCGGCGATCCCAGGCCAGACGACCTTAGGTGACCAGGTTTTATAAGGAACCCCATCGAACCTCTATTACCATAACTTATTATTTTGACTAGTTAGTAGCGGAGTCAACTTCGCTCTTCTGAGGGACCAAAGCCTGCCCATACTAACCAATCCTTTATTTTTCAAGTATAAACATGCTTTCATTAAATTATTACTTTAAAGAGATCTTCTAAGAGGATCACCAAGAGAATCATTTCATTTGCCCTTTCATGAAAGATTAAAATGGCTCTCAAGATCTTTGAGTTTCACAACGATTTTATCCCATAACTTTGACTAAGTATCAATGTTTCTAAAGAAGACAAAGGTGACATGCACAACACTCTTTTAGAGGAATTCATTCACTAATGCTAAAATACTATGTAATTTACAATCATGATTTCAAATTTCGATTATCAAGTAAAAAGAGAAAAACAAAAATTAGGGGAAATTTTTGAATGACTCATACAATTCAGCATAACCCTTATCAAAATCAAATTTCTTTAGTATCCCCTTCCCCACACTTAGATTGAGACATTTCCCCAATGTCTTTATCATTCAAGAATACAATGGTCTCAAAATAAGTTAGGGTCATCAATTAACACAAAAAAATGATAGGACTTGCATTGGGTTTCCGAAATAAGGAGGAAGATAGCACAGTTGAGATACACAACCAAAGTACACGATTGTGTACCTGATTGTGTATCTACCCATCTCATACATGCACAAATTACCATAGGAACGCTCAAAATCAGGTCTTGTGGCTTTAGTATATTATCAATCTACCTTCCTGAAGGCAAAAAATGTAACTACAACACACCAAAGCATCCTTAAACGATAAAGTTGAATCTTGATTCTAAGAAGCTAGGTGCGATAGTTTAGTGATCATAAAAAAAAATGGCCTCATAACTTGGTTTCTAAGAAGAAGATCGGGAAAGAAACATAACAACATTATTCAAGAAACACCACAAAATCAAAGTCCGAAATATTCATGTTCAAACCTTAACTGTCGATTCACTTGTTTGGCAGGCACTCATGACATCAATCATACATGCATTCACATGAGTTCAAAATGTCTACTGATTTTACAACAATCGACTTCCAAACTGTGAAATCACTCATCATACCATCATCAATAGATGCAAGCATGTATGGTAGTCGTAAAAAGAAAACCGAACAACAACCTATTGCAATAAGTATTGAAGAAGAAGAAGAAAAAACTTACTTACCTTAGTCCTTGAAACAAAAAAAATTTTATGGTTGGGGAAAAGAAAAAACACGATGAGGAGTAAAGTGGGAGTGAGGGGTAAAATAACAAAGGGAGAATGGGTTGAATTTTTGGGGAAAGTGGGGGGTTCCTTTTATAGTACAGCAAAAAAAAATGTACACGCCAAAGCACGGTTGTATTTTGGGATTCCTTTTTGGGTTAAGATACACACCAGGTACACGGGTGACCTTGTTGTGTATCATGGGTGGGGCTTCTATAGGAGATACACGGCCCGGGTACCATTGTATTTTTTTGTTTCGGGGGAGAGCATTCTTGGGTTAAAATAACGACCGGGTACACAGCGTACCTTGTTCGTGAAATGGGAGCATTTGTGAGTGAAATAAAACCCCAGGTACACGAGGTTACCTTTTTTCGTGTTTATGGGGGGGTGTTTTGTGGGGATACACGCCCGGTACATAGCGTTTACTTGTTCGTGTATCGAATTGTGCCTTCGGGGTCGATACATGCCAGGTAAATGGCGTGTCTTATTCGTGTTTTTGATATGTACACAATGAGTATTTTAAAGTGCATGGGAGGGAAACCCCATGATGTATTCCCCTTTTGTTTTGCAAAGTTAATTTAGACCCCCTCTGGCATGTGTGAAAAAAGATACACGCTAGTGTCCCCCGGTTGTGCAGTCAAAGCATACCTAATCATTCATTTTGTACCCCTTGAAAAGGGTTTCCCCCCCAAACTAAATTTCCCCACACTTAGAGTTAAAGAAGCTCTGTTAAGGTACTTTCATGATCCAAAACTTGGTTAGCCCCTATGCTTCTGTCCTGCAAAATTTACTCCAAAACAATGGGTTGATAATAAAGAAAAGTAAAGGGTAAAAAGAAAACTTCCCAAAACAACATGGGTTTCCCCCCCAAGAAGCGTTTTTTTAACGTCGTTAGCTCGCGTAAGAAAACCGGGTGGAGCCAAAGGACTGAGAATGAGGTTCACTCCTCCTTTTTTCTTCCAAAAAAAACTGTTTTGCCCCAAAAATTG
>JBBMOL010003810.1:0-13737 GCA_037954665.1 Laguncularia racemosa | reverse complement strand
TTGGAATAAGAATTCTTAGGTTAAACGCTTGGATTAAATTTTTTTTCTCTAGATTAGTTGGTTACTTTTGAGTATAGTACTCTAATCACATATTCCCAGTTTGGTTTGAGTGGTGGGCATCACAAAGTAGTAGTCAGAAGTAGAGATGACAGATGTTCAAGTTTGTATGATAATAAAAAATTTTGTACTTTCTAGGATGAATTTCTTTCTGGTTTTATTTTGCTTGAGGACAAGCAAAAGTTTAAGTGTGGGGGAGTTGATAAAGGCATATTTTAGTCATAATTCATTAAGCAATTTGCAAGTATTCATTATTGATTTTAGAGAAATCACAAGGAAATGGTACTTAATCATGTTTATTTTTACATTTTAGATGTTGGAGGACTTTGAGTTCAAAGCTTAATCAATTTGGAAAGATTGCATACAAATTGAAGCATGAAAAAAATGACATTCAAAGCCGTCGGCCTTTATGGCCGGCTTTCCATGCAACACCGCTGGCCTTTATGGCCAGCTTAAATGAAGGCTGCCGGCCTTGGGCCGGTCTTGTTTTAATTGCATCTCATCGCCTCCCCTTGCATATATATAGGTCCTAGGTCGATTTGTAGGGGATCTTTAGTCAATTTTTCTTGTTCTTAAAGTAGTTTTAACCTATTTTTTAAGGGAGAATTGTGGAGATCAAATCTTGGGGAAAACTTTGTCATCTTGGTGGAGATTATCATCCTTTGTGAAGGATTTGTGGAGTTCCTTACAATTAAGGTTTTATTTGTATTGTTGAATTGGTGATTTCTGAACTTTATCTCTTATATGCAATTCAAGTATTTGATCTAACTATTGAATATGATTTCTTTTGCATGAATCTCCTTGAATCATAATCATGTCTTTATCTCCATGAATTGCTAAGTCTTTTCCTTGGGAAATTGGATGAAACCCTAGAATGTTAAAAGGGTAATTGTAGCCATGTTATATGATTAGGAATTATTAGGATTATTCATGATTGCAATTCCTTTGATTTCAATTATAATTGGTCTTTGATTATAATTGTTAGAAATCCTTTTGATACGGGAGTTGATTAGGATTTGTTTGGAATTCTTAATTAGACTGATTGTCAATACGGGAGTTGCGATAATTGGTTTAATTAGAGTTTATGGAGGGCGCAATGCAATGTTTCTTGTTAATTAATCACTAAGGGATTAAGGTTAATTGATTTAGGGCATTAGTTGTTTGTAGCATCGAGAGGTGTAAGAACATAATTTTGATTCCTTGCTTAATTGGAGATGCGGAAGCCGACTAATTGATTTAAGGTTAACTTCCCTAAAAAGGATTTTCTAAACTTACTTGAATAACCTTATAACCACTAGTTGATATAACATGGTAGTAGTTTGATTAACGATTCTAGGGTGAATTCTAATTTCCCTCGTTCATAATTGATAGATTCTTCAGAAAATTCTCCTTGTTTACTTTAAGTTAAAGTTTTAACTTAAACATTTCAAAACCCCTTTTTAATTACCTAGATATTGATAAGAATTGTCATAGGTCTAGTACTCTATTGGTTCCTCGAGGGATCGACAACCTTACTTTTCACCACTCTATTACTTGATATGACCAGTGCACTTGCTGTTATTGCGCTTTTATTTTATATACATTCTGAGTGTATCACCCATACTGCGTTATCTTCCAGAATGCTAATGAAGCGCGCATTTTAATACACTAATTGGTATCTGCCTTTGCATTTTATTTGTCTGATGCCTAGCAGTAAGCTTGCGAGACACTTACAAGTTGAATACAAAGTAAGAGGAGCATAATCAGACTAGAACTGTCTGATCTTACTAGTTTTGCAAGTTAGTATTTAAACTTTGCATTTTTTTCAATTAACTCTCTCAAATTAGCAACTGTTCCATTAAATGTCCATTTTACGAACAAAAAGTTAGTAGATGCTGTACAAACTTGACCTATGGCTGCTAATCTTCTAGAATTTTTTCAGACACTAAATTGCAGAAACGTGGAAAGTTTTAACATGTAAACTGTAAGAGAGAGCTTGAAAATTTATATTTGTTGTTTAGACACCTTTTGTTTATGTGGCTATTAGGCGTCAAGTATAATGATCATACTTCGATTGTGCTTGGCAGCCCGGTTTTGCACCCAAAAAAAAGAAAAAAAACCCGAACCCCTGAAGTATTAAAAAGGTAGAACAGTGACACTTTGTGGGCAAGATAATTAACCAGCGTGGAGAAAGATGGCAAAGCAACAAGCAGGTTTGAAGTCTCAAAATCATTGAGGTTTCTGTCACTTAGTTGGTTGACTAACATTTCTCTGCCGTATGTCTTACGTATTATTGTAATCAATTAAGCCTCATAATTGACGCTGTTGTGTCTATTTTTCGACTCTTTTTTCCAGTTCAATTAATTCATTTCATTAACATTTGTAGTTGAAAGCATTTGAAAGAAGAAATTTTTTGTCCTTGTTTTACTAGATCTTTCTCGATGTATATACGCGGTGCGTAGGAAGCCCGGATAAATGATATTGGGGCAGACATGGAGTATGACAAATTTGAAAAGAAGAATATATAATGATGGCTTTCGTATACAAAGTGTATATGGTAGAGAAGGAGATACAATATTTTACCTCTTGATTAGCTCCAAATAATCGATTTAGCTATTATTGTTAAATATATTCAATTAAATTAAGTAATAAAAAGTAAAATATTAAAAAAAAAAGAAAATTTTTGAAAAAAAAAAAAAAACCCATCATCTCTTGACCCCAATTATTTTGAGGTAATGTCTAGTATTTAGATTTAGCATGAAATTGATGACGATTTACAATAATAGGTGGTGAGTCTCACCTCTTCTTAAGATATAAGGTTATGCTTGAATAAATATTAATGGCTTTATAAATCAATATTAATTTTTTTTCACAATTTATATGGAGTATTATAATATCTTTCCCTAAACATGTGACGTCGTAGTCACAAAACCTTACAATTGGGCCCGATTCTTCTTCCCTTTTGTTCATCTCCTAATCAAAGAGTTACTGCTAGAAGGTTGGGTTTGATATCATTTGATCTAAAAGTTTTTAATGAATATTGATATGTTATTTACTATTTAACCTTATAAGTCAATATCAATTCTCCCTCATATAATTCATTCATATGAAGTATCACATATAATATTGGATGTCTTGTTTAGGTACACTCGTTTTGACTTCATAAAATTGAATTTTGCAAGACACCTACAAGTTGAATAAAAAGTAAGAGGAGCATAGTCAAACTAGACTGTTTGAGCTTACTGGTTTTGCAAGTTAGCATTTAAACTCTGCAAATTTTTTTTTCGATTAAGTATCTCATATTAGCAACTATTCCCATTAAATGTCCATTTTACGAATAAAAAGTTAGTACATGCTGTACAAACAAGACATATGGATGCTAATCATTTTGAAAATGTGTCGGTGTTGGTGTCGATCTACGAGAAACATTTGCACTAATGAGACAGACAATAAACTACATACATACAAATTTTTTCAGTCACTATATTACCGAAACATGCAAAGTTACAGTATTAACGTAATTGTTATTTGTAATATATTAGTAATAAATAAATAGTAACTTAAGATAATTTAGTTAATTTATTATAATTTAATAATAAATAAAATTTGATGCTATTAGTTTTTACGGAAAAAAAAGAAGTAAAATAGAATATCATTAAAATAATAAATGTAATTTGAGAAAAATTAAAATGATAATCATGAGAATTGAACTCATAACATCTAATATAAAAACTTTCATATTTACCACTAAACTATTACCTACATCTAATTGATAGTTACTCTTAAAATATACATATCATATATTTAATTTTTATTTTTTATAAAAATTCATAATTAATTTATTTTAGCCCTAAATTTGCCCCTTTGTGCTGGTTATATATATTGTAATCAATTAAGCCTCATAATTGACATTGTTATGTGTATTTTTCGATTCTTTTGCCCTTTCAATTAATTCATTTGATTAACATTTGTAATTATACCAAAACTTTAAAGAATTTGGCTGGTACAAAGGCAAAATATGCCTTTCTTTTACTAGATCCTTCTTACCAATATGCTAGCATGGATGGAGGGTAATGCCTGGTGAAGGGTAATGCCTGCAGTATAATTGGACTTTTGAAATAGGTCATTCTAACATGTGAACATGATCATCACCTTTTTATATTTTAGTAACTTGACTATCTCGAGCATCAGCATAACCTTTTGAAATTTTAGGACTATCCAGAGCATGACCATCCTTTTTATATTTTAGTACCTTGACTGTCTCGAGCATCGTCACCTTTTGATATTTTAGGATTATCCAGAGCATCACCATCACCTTTGTATATTTTAGTACCTTGACTATCTAAATTACACGACTTGGGATATGCGGAAAACTATAGCAAACTTCAACAGAGCTGTCGATGGAGGAGACCAACATAGATATATTGTAACTATCCGAGATCCTGTGATATATATATATATATATATATATATTATAAAATAAGATTAAGGATAAAGATGCAAATATTTTAAAAACTAGAGATAAGATGGTCTTTTATGGGTAGGAGTATATAAGTCCAAGATGACCTAACGTTTCTCTCTTTTGGTATTTTATACGATAAACAATAAAAATGCACTAGAAATGCTCTCTATAGAAAAACCTAAAGACAACTAAGGAGGGGACAACAAGGCTCGATTTTAACTTCTTTCAAGTAAGATTTTACCATGAAATGGTTGATAAGAATACATAATTTAAAATTTACCTCTGTTATGCCGCCTTGTTATTTTAGAATTCTAAATTGGAGAAAAGACATAACAAGCATGGAAATCCATTAAGCAAAGATACAATTTGTGGAAGTTTTGATGTAAGTAAGCTAATTCATGTAATCTAATTAGAAATACATGGAGAATTGAAATTAAGAGGAATTGGAATAGAGGAATTAGGGTTAATGAAAGGATATGAAGAAATACATGGCCTATCTAGATGGTCATGTTTTGACTGTGTTAAACCCTAAACATATTGAGAGATACATGGTCTGTCCACATGGTCGTGTTTCGACCATGTTGAACGCAAAACCTTACAGAAAGATACACAGCTTCCCAACACGGCCATGCCATGCCTGTATTGAACCCAAAACTCACAAAAAGATACACGACCTTTGACACAATTGTGTATTAGCCCATGTTAAGCTACATGCCCTCCAACATGGTTGTGTTAAGTGAAACATAACTTCATTGTATATCCATTTAACTCCTAATTAAACTAATTTCTACACAACCTAAATAATTAGTAAAACCTTAGATAACCTAATAGATTAGAGAAATTAAGGGATTATACTATTCTTATATTAGTACTAAGAAGAATGCATTGATGTTGCATAGATTCAGCTTAAGTTCAAGACCATACGTGCTTAAGGCTAAGATTCAAGGTATGTATAACCTGTGTGTTGTTTTGTATTTGTTTAAGTTAGTATAATTATTAAATTTGATTAAGTTGAATGATTTGACTTAAGTGCTTAAGTTGTTATTGTATGTGCTTAGCTCGACTTAGGGACTCATAGTGGCAAATCCCTAAAGAGCACCCCAATGATCCTTGTATGATATTATCCTCAATAGAGTCATGCTTGAAAATGATCTGGGTTAAATGTTACATTAGTAGTTTAAGTATAACATAGGTGTAGGGCTCATAGGGGCAGTTTCCATCACCAAGTTTAAGTGTTTAGGTGATCATAGGTGTGGACACTACAACAAATTCAATATTAGACGATGTTTAATAAACGTTGCTAAACATGAACTAAACATCGCAAAAAAGATTTAGCCACATTTAATAACCATTGCTAATAGACTTCGCCAAAGGTCCGTCGCAAAAAATATCTGCGATGTTTATAAAATAAATGTTGGTAAAGGTGGAAACGTAGCTAAATGTGTTATATGGGGTGACACTTAAACATTGTTAAAAATAGGTAATATGCGAAATTTAAATATAGTAAAAAGACAATTAAAAATTTAAAGGGTGTGGTAAATGAGTAATACAAGCAACGTTTAAACGTAGTAAAAGACTAACATTATTAATGCTTAGATGGAACTAACTGTTATGATAGAAGACGTTTAAATGTAATAACAGCATATTTAAAAAAATTATAGACACAAAAGCGCAGTAAATGAGTAATATTGGTGACATTTAAACGTAGTAAAAGACTAACATTAACAACGTTTACACATAACTAAAAATTATTATATGCGACGTTTTAAACGTAGTGAAACCACAATTAAAAAAATTAATGGAAAAAAAAAAGCACGGTAGTTGAGTAGGTATCGGTGACGTTTAAAAGTAATAAACTGATAATAAAGATATTACTGGCAAAAAATGGTAGTTAAACATACATTTATGACGTTTAAAACGTTGTAAAAGAGTAACATTGGCAATGTTTAGACTTAGCCAAAGGTAATTATGCTCGACGTTTAAACATTATGAAATAGTATATTGGCAACATTAAAATGTCACTATAATAGGTATCGATTTTGACTTGCTTTCACAGTCTTTATATGAGCCAACATACACCTATTTAGTTATACACAATTATATATACCATGCACATTTCTTTCTCACATATTCAAATGAACTCCATAAACATGATGCTTTCACATCAACAAAACTTGGGAGCAATATCCATAACTAAAAAAATCCAAATAAGATGAAAAAAAGTCAAACTTCAATAACTTTAACCTTAAACATTACATGAACTCATCTAACATCCTATTTCTTGCATCAATGTTCATCATCACTACTTTCATCATCTTCATCCTCATCATCTTCGCTATCAATTTTTTCTTCACTACTTTCCATATAATCACTATTAGATGAACTGAGTGAATAAACAAGGTCTTGTGCATTTTGTGTTCCGATCACAAAATATATAACCTTTAGACAACACATGCATACAATATATCATTTTTTTTTTGTTTTTTAAATTGAAAGAGAGAGAGAGAGTGGGGGGAACAAAATACTATCACATATTATGGTTATTTACATGAAGTACTTGGAAAATTCCCATCAAGCCTTGCAACTGCTTGAGAAGGCTCAGATAGCTATAAGACATTTACAAAGCAACGAAGTTTTCATCCTTAACATGTAAGCAAAACATCAATATTCTAAAATATTGCCCCAAAGGAATTATAACCATGCAGATTCTATAATACTCTAGAATATTGTCCCTTAACACATATTGCATAATGACGGCATTACTCCCTACCCAACACTCCCTTTAGAACATAGTATACCTACATACTACCCTTGTATTACACAGCATACTCCTATATTGCACATAATGAACTACAACACCATAAACCAATGTGCTACATCAATGCAACCACTACACCATCAAAACCCACAACATTCCTACTCTATACATAGAAGCAATATGCATGCATTTATAACATAGCACATATACTTTTATTTACAAAGTACAAGTTTAAACTAACCTCTTTAGCTTGGGTGATACGTAGATCCCTTTCTTCTTAAAGCATTGACAACAGTTGTTGACGTTGGTTATTGAACTTTCCCTCTAGTTGTTCACGTTGTTGTCTTTCTTCTTCAAGCTTTCCCTATGTCTCTTGTAGCGCTGCTTCCATCTTTTCCATATAAATTCGTATATGTGTAGGTTTCCTAATGGCTGATGGTCCATATCCTCTACCAAGATGATAGTCAGTTCGTGCGTTTGCACCCATAAATTCATCAACTATCTCCTCTGCAGTCTTAAGATTGTCTGAAGATTGGGATTCTTAATACATCTTGACCATATCCTCCTAGATTAACGATGACAACAATATATAATGTAAACATAATAGAAATGTAGATAGAAACATAAAACATAGTGAGAGTGCTTATTTGTAAATTAACCCATCAACTTACATAATCTTGGGCAGTTTGTTGGGAAATCCAACTGCCACTACCATCAAACCTTGGATCATTATATTAGGTGGCCTTAAAGAACTCGATTGCATCCAGTGGTTAGTGATTCCTCTCAATCTAATCACACAATATACATAAAGTTAAGGAATTTATCAATTTAAGTCTTATATGCTAAAATGAAATGAAATACTCACATATTCATTCCTCTTGCTCTCAAATGATCTAGATATGGACCTATATAAATATTTTACTTTCCTACATGCAGCCTTCCTACTCATTGCCTTAGTCTTTTATTTATCAAGGCATCATTAAGTTAATGACATCATTTAGTCAAAACCTTAAAAAAACATGACTTAAGTTAGCTAACCTCTGCAAATGGATCTCCTGATTGCAGAATCTCCTTCTCTTTTGAAATCTCTCTCCTCCCCCGTTTTCTTTTTCCAGTCATCATCACTTAAACCCTTGGGTTGGATTGCATCACCAATCTTTATCCATGAACTTTTAGTTTTACTTTGATGATTTCTATAGATATTTCCTATCCATAGATCAACAGTACAAAACTTCTCAGGATTTTTTGTGATGTCATCAATATTTAAACGATTCTACAAATAAAAATGGGATAAGGGTGTAATATACATGCTAGAAACACCTTGCAATAGGTTATAATAACAAGGACAATGACAGTATGACGTATTCACTTTTCATTGAGAAAACAATTGAGATAGAGACAATCTAAATTCGTTGTTGCTTTCACCTATACTCTTTCCTAAGTACATTGTTTCTGTGATAAATCAAATTTTCTCCAATCCCCAATATAGAGTGGTAGCAAGTCCCAATAAGCCTTCCTATTTTCGATGCTATCTTGGCTGATTGGTCTGCTGTTAATGGACGACCACCATATGTCGTGAATTGAATTACCATTTTACTCATTTGTCTTTTATTTTCTCTTTCTAATGCTTGTCCTCGATATGCACTCCTCTTGCCTATATATGACACTGAGCTCGCCACTAATGCAAATGTTTGAAAAACAAGTCTATCATTATGAAGGAGTGAAGAACTTTGATTTTAGTTTCATAGACACAGTTACATAGATTACCTAAGGATCGAGTAGGGTTAAAGGGAATGCCACCGGCCTGTGTGGACACATCAACTACATTATTAGTCAAAGCATCATTTTGTGTGGGTGCATTTGGTGTGGCATGTTCCTTAGATGAAATTGTAAGCTCCCTTTATTGATTTATGGAGGCATTTGTCGCAACATTATCACCTACCTCCCCATCACTATGGTGTGAATCCAACTCATCTCTAATTGCATGTCGAGTGTCTCAACTAACCTTTCCTCCCCTTCTTTGGGCCTTCCTCCGTCGCCCCGCTATTAGAGTTTTGTAAAATATAGTAAAAGCATAAATAATTAATGAATATGTAAATAAAATCGAAACAACATTAGAAATTTCATGTAGAAGAAAAATAAATAACATTCATACAATCATCATCAGTTATATTATATTCAACAAGTGTATCATCGAGTGCCTCATCTATATCTTCATCATCATTAGATGCGATACTAGCATCATGTTGCACTCTACTAGGTGCTAGAATTGTCCTTTCTACTAATTCTCCTAGGATAGTATCAGGAAACAAATTTACATTACTAATTAAATAGTCCATATTGTAAATATAGCGATGCTCAAAACATTGCACCACACGCCAATCAACACCTAATTTCATGTCCTCCAAGTAATATACCTATTCACCTTGTGATGCTAACACATATGGGTCATTTACATACTAAGTATGAGTGACCTTAATACTTTTAATTCCATTCTTAACTCTAACGTTATGATGTCCGCTATCTATGTCCCACCACTTACATTTAAATAAGAACACTCTCTTGTTCTGTATGTAACTGAACTCATATATATCTATTACAACCCCATAAAATTCTATTAATGCCTGCACAACCCTATGATTCCCCTCCACAAGAACTCCACTATTCTGAGTCTTCTTCCTACTATCGAAGTTTGATGTGTGAAATTAAACACCATTATATATCAGCTTGCTATATCTCTTGTAGCATGAATCAAGTCTTATGGACAATGCATATAATGCACTGATGACTGGGTCACAACTGTCATACCATGGTCTTATCTACACCATCTACAAATTAAAAAGTGAATGCTTATCTGAAAAAAAAAAAAAAAAAAAAAAGTGAACTTCTCAATTACACACAACATTAAGTTATTATGTTTACCTTATTCATAAACCATTAACGAAATTATCTTTTGTGGTGCTTATCTATGTTGCCACCATATTGTGCTCTTAAAATGACCTTATGTTCCCTAAATCACAGTTTTCAACTTTGTTTAGTTATTAATTTATAGCAATATTGTAACATTTGAGATACACATATTTACACTTACTTTAAATGAGGCTGAATTTTGTGATAGTTGTTGATGATATACCATGTCATGACTTCAACCTCCTTATTCGATAACACAACATATGTAAGAGGGGAAATGAGACCAACTCTATTGGTGAAAACATCAACACCACCTTCTTTCGAGGAGTTAAAATTCCTATCTGGATGATTAAATGTTGTTTCAATGTCTTGTAAGTGAAGTGAGTACCAAGTCAAGCACTTGTTAACAAAATATGCTTTTGCAATGGAGCCTTCTAGATAAGCTTTGTTTCTAACAAATTGCTTTAACAAACCCAAGTATCTACACTCATAAATTTACATGGAGTGTAAAAAGGTAGACTAATATTAGCACATAATTGGTGAAAATGAAAACCAATATCATACCTCTCTATAGGATACATCCATTGATAAGCAATTGGTCCAGCCATCAATGCTTCTTGAGGCAAGTGGATAGCTAGATGCACCATTATGTCAAAAAATGCAGGGGGAAAGATCAACTCTAGCTTAAATAGTATGGTGACAATATCACTCTGCATCTTTTGTACCTCTTCAACATTTAGAATGCATCTACAAAGCTTTAAAAAAAAAAAGGTTCTAAGCTCGATTATGGCCATGGTGACTTCCTTAGGCAATATGCCACAAATACCCATAAGTAATAGCCTTTCAAGCAAAACATGACAATTGTGGCTCTTTAGACTGGAAAGCTTCAAGTTTAAATTATTGACACACCAACCAATATGAGATGCATAATCATCGAGTAATCTAACTCCCCTTATAAACTGACAAAATGATCTCCTATCGCTAGTGCTCAGTGAATAACTAGAACATGGCATAGAATACTTACCATCGGGCCGCTTTAACAAATGTAACTCCTTTTTAATGCCAAGGTCCTCTGGATCAAACCAAGCCTTGTAGTTATCTTTTGTTTTACCCTCAACCCCAAGAATTGTTTTAAGAACATTCTCACAAATATTCTTCTCAATATGCATAACATCTAAATTATGCCTAAGCATCAACTTTGACCAATATGGCAACTGAAAGAATATTGACCTTTTTGTGTAGTTAAACCCATTAGCCCAATGGATTCTTTGTCCTCCACCTAAAAAAGTTCCTATAGGCAGGAAAGTCATTGATGGTCTACAACAAAGCGGCATGCATTTTGAAAGAAGACTCGGAATATGCATCATATGTCCATAATCCATTAACCTAAAGATCTTTCAGTTCATCGATTAGAGGCTGCAAGTAGACATCAATCTCCTTCCCCGATGCTTTAGGTCCTGGGATTAACAATGACATCATTAAAAACTCTTTCTTCATATACATCCAAGGTGGCAAGTTATATGTAAGTAGACTAGAGGCCACATGCTGTATGATTGGCTCATAAATCCAAAGGGATTGAAGCCGTTACTAGCTAACCCTAACCTAACATTGCGAGAGTCCTTGGAAAACTCAAGGAATTCAATGTCAAAATTAACCTAAGATAGCCCATCTATAGGATGACCCATAGAGTTGTCTTGTTTGTTATGTTCCTCTTTATGCCAACGCATTTTTTAAGCGATTTTAGCATTCATGAAAAGGCGTTACAACCTTAGTTTCATAGGAAAGTAATGCAAAACCTTTTGAGGAATATTCTTCCTAAATCCACCACTCACCTTATACCTTGAGGTACCACATATGGGACATTGTGTGAGGTGCTTGTTACTACCCCAAAACAAGCAATAGTCATATTTGCATGCATGAATATAATGGCAACCTATGCCCAATCCCCATAAGTACTTGTTTGCATGATAGTATGACTTAGGAAAAGACTCTCCATTAGGGATCGCATCATGAAGAAGTTGGAGAAGCATATTGATAGACTTATTGCTCCACTTGTTGTATACTTTTAAGTATAGTAGCTTCACGATAAATGAGAATTTTGATAACTTACACCCTAAATAAAGCTCTTATTGCGAGTCAACTCTTAGCCCATCAACAAAATTAGGTAGGAAATCAAATCCATTCTTAGGAGTTGGACCTTCAGCTTAATTGTCAATAAATGCCTTTAAATCTTCTAGCATCTCATCAAGTCCGTCAATGTCATCATCATTTTCCTCATTGAACCCCTAGCTTCTGTTTGTTCTTAAATCATATTCTTCATGGTGTATCTTACCTCGAGTTCTCCTAGGAAATTCAATGGTCAACCCCTTACCATGGTATATCCAACAATGGTAAGTTACATCCATCCCATCTACAAGCAAGTGTGCTCTTATTACATTCATAGTGTGCGAATTGACATTTAAGCATTTCCTACATGGACAACTTAACCTCTTGGCCATTCCATACTTCATGCACAAGTATGCAATAAAAAACTCTACACCTCGTAGGTACTCTTCGCTTTCAATATGACAATTCATCCAACTCTTATCCATGACTGTAAAAGAATCCCATAGCAAATCAAAATGAAAAAGTGTTTACAATAAGATTGTTGGGGAAAAAAGTGCAATCAATAATGTTTAACACACATATAATGAAAACATAAGTTCTTAAATGGTAAACATATAATGAACTTTATTTTAAAGTAAATTAGACTTGAAATGATAAACATATAAGCATTTAAATTGTAAACTTGTAAGTTTACTTAGTCTAGAAATATAAGGTCCCTAAAAGGGTTAAAATAATGCTTTCTAAAAGGACTCGAGTGGATGAAGCAGATTAAGGACTCACCAAAAATGTAATTCTGTTGCTGGAAGTTAATCGTTGGAACACAAATGGGCACTACCGCTACTAGAGCTAGATTGAAAATCCCACCTAATTTATTTGCCTTGAAAGCTAACGAACTAGTGAAAATGCTATAGAACACAAAAGGTGGGCTCCCTTAAAATGCAAATCAAACTTCCATATGTACCACCAAAAAAAAAAAAAATCCACATTAAGTCAAAGATCAAGTCAACACTGTAGATATATGTCAAATGCTATAGACACGACATTGAAAATTATATATAATAAATTGGACTGAAAACATCTCTGTCGAGTCTAATTTTTGAATTCCCATTCCTAATCCGATCTAAACTAGACCCTATGCTCATCTAATCTAGATCCTCGACTTGAGTTAGGAATTTCGTTTGATTTTTGGAGTCGCCACCCAACTGTTGTTGGGAAAATTGAATTAAGACTAAAGGAGCGGATTAGTCTTAATTTGGACTACTAGTCGTCATTATTTTCTCTTCTCGTTTTTGTGAGAAGAGAAAAAGGGAAAAACCAGAGTTTCTAAGTTCGGGGGCTAACCTATTAAAACCTTTACGGTTACCACCTAATCTCTTAAAATCATTCATCTTTAGAAATGTGTTTCATTTGTGTTTCTGTTACTTTTTTTATTATGTTTGAGAATTATTTTGAGAAAATGATTTTT
>JBBMOL010003809.1:0-13745 GCA_037954665.1 Laguncularia racemosa | reverse complement strand
CAGCAGTTCTCGGCAATGTTCTCTTCGGGATTTTAGGCCATTCGTGCTTCTTCTGACGAATCAAGGGAAGAATCAGTAAATCCGATGCAATTCTGTCTAAGGTGATGATCTATCATCGTGTCGTAGCTTCTTTAGAGTCCTTCTCAAATCTCCGGATAATACGTTAGTTCACCTATCTGGAGAAGAACGATGTCAATAAGAAAAGAAAATAAATTTGACACCAATCCCCGGCAACGGCGACCGAAATTTGAAGGGTGGTCGAATCCAACAAAAATAAAACCTACAACCTAGTCAATTATATGATTTCATATGTGGTGAGTAGGGTCTAATCCACAGAGATTGGTAAAGATATTTCAAATTCAAATACAACAATAAAGGAAAAGAAAAATGGGGGGTTATGTTTGTGAAACAAACAAAGTAAAGCAAGGTAAGAAAATTGTATATTGATAAAAAGCCTAGCCAAAGGAATCAAGATATTATAGATTCTAGAATTGATCATCGATGCAAATATCACCTATCCTTATTCTAGATATATGGTTAAGGTTTATTAAAAGATTGTCTTAACCCTCTAGGTTGGTTCTATATATAATGTTTTGAGGGATGGCTTGTGATCTTTTTTGCTAGCAAGATACGAAGATATCTTTCCATTTCCAAGTAATTTCGAGAAGTGAAGATTCGTGGCGCTTGGGCACCCCAACAACACGGGCCTTTGGGGTAAAAGCCGTGCCATCCTCTGTGCATATTCTTCAAGTTTTTCATCCACACCCAGTGTATACCACGGTCACTTAAACATGGCCCAGATTTCAAGCTGTGGCCTCCTTCTTGCAAATCTAAAAATCTTCATTTCTCGTGTCAGTGTGTAGCACGGCTCCACACAACTGCTAGATCCTAGTCCGTGCCTTCCCTCTGTCAAAGTTCCACAAATCTTCTCCTAGACACGCCTAGCTTCCCCACCACGGCTCCAAGTAACTATTCTCCCACGGCCTCCTACCACGGCCGTAGGCCCTAAGGCCTGTCTCTCTCTGTTGAAAGTCCATATTGTCTCCTTCTTGTACAGTGTGTAACATGGTTGAACCTTCGCCGTGCCCTCAAACCGAGCTGAGGCTTTGGTGGATACATGCTCAAGTGCTTTCCTCCGGTGGTGTAATTCGTGACTTGATCCAAGATGTAGATGACTTCCTCTAATATAACTTGAATTAGCATCCTCCACTCCATTTACGCCTGATTTATCACCATGATTAGAATTAAGTAACCATTCCTTATGATTTCTATAAAATCAATAATAATTTTAACCAACAATTTATACTATAAGGATAGAGTATAAAATGGGGCACTATCACCGAGCCAGAAGGGCAAGAGCTTTATGAACACTGATACCCCGGGCTAACTGGCGATCGATTATAGAATGTGAAACGTACAGCCCACAAGGTTTTATGGAACCAGATTTTTATTGGCCAAGTAAATTCAAAGACTCCTTCCGATTTGTGAAGAACATGCGACAGGGCCAACGTGTGGGTAGTATCTCAAAACGTGAATGAGAAGCCCCGGAACTTCATTCTTGGAGTGTGAATCTTTTGATGTGAGGGAATCGATTTCGTGGGCCCTTTCCCAAAATTATATCGGGAATAAGTATATACTCGAGCAGTGATTATGTGTCCAAATGGGTAAAGCCTAAGCTTTGTCCACAATGATGCCAGAGTAGTGATGAAATTCCTTCAAGAAAACTTTATTCTAGGTTTGGAGCACCCACGGCTTTAATTAGCGATAGGGAACACATATCTATAATGTGAAATTGGAGAAAGTGCTGAAGCGTAAATGGAGTCCACCCAATAATAGCAAAACCCCCAATCATCCCCAGACGAGTGGTCAAGGGAAGTTTCAAAACCGTAACATCAAAAGAATTCCTAGAAAAGACAGTGGAAGCACGCCACCGAAGGGACTGTCGGAAAAACAAGACGATGCATTGAGGGCCTCAGGACTGCATTCACACTCTTTGGGTACCCACTCCATACTCGACTTAGTGTATGGGAAAGCTTGCCCACCTGCCAGTGGAATATGGAACATCGAGCCTTTGGGCTAATCGTACTCTTAACATGGATCTAGAGGTCTTCTGGAAAAAACGGAAGTTTCAGTTGAAACGAACTCGATGAAATGGCGGAGCGATGGGCCTATGATAACATTGCGCATTTATAAAGAGAAGGTAAAGAGGTAATCAACGACCAGCAGATCAACATCCGGAAACAATTCGGTGAGGGAGATAACGTTCTCTATTTAACTCGCTGCTGAAAACTTTTTTCCCGGGCAAAGTTGAGATCGAGATTGGTCCGGACCCATTCAAAGTACACAAAGTCTTTCCCCCAAACTAGCTGCGGAATTGGGAACAACCCCAGATGGGCACACTTTTAAGGCAAATGGACAACGCCTGGACGCTGTATTTTGGGACCTTAAGGGAGAAAGAGGCACAGAGGAAGTTTAGACTCCACCCTCTGGTGACTTAATCAAAGGAGCTTCATTTCGTCTGATCAAACGACGTTAAACAAAATCGCTTGGATGGGAGGCAACCCATGCAATTAGGTAAGTTTTCATTTTTTTTTAGTTATCCCCCAATATTTGTTTTTCTTTTTCAAGGTTTTGCAGAGGTTATTTATTAAAAGCTTTTTGAGGAGGATGGACCTTTCAAGAAATAATCAAGAGAAGGAAAATTTTTAACCTTCAGGAGACCACACGATGACATACACGGGCGTATATAGAGAACGGTAAACCACAGGTAAATACACGGTCAAGTCACACGGGCGTGTGACTGACCCATGTATACAAGGAAATTTTTGAACAAGGAAACACGGCTAAGGAAACGTCCGTTTATCAACCGAGTATGGGGAGCGAGCCACAGAGGAGTACAAACACGTCAGGCAAAACGGCGTGTGTCTGACCGTGTATGAGAGGTACGTTTTCTAACTAGAAGTCATGAGGGGTACATGGTATTAAATAACAACCGCCGTGTGTGTATAACCCGTGCTTTCAAAAAAAAAAAAAAAGCTTAGGCTATACATGGGCGCATTACACGCCCTGTGTATGGGGACCGTGTATTCTCGGGTAAGTATACCCTTTTTGATAACCGTACCCCTCATTTTCAGTGCACTCGCTCGTCATTCTACATATCCTTTTCTCTCTATTACATCATTCACTTTCCATTCCGTGTTGTGATTCCCCCGTCCCATTGCATTGACAAGGTAAGCTCTCGCATGTCTTTTTCCTTTCTCTTGCTTTTTTCCTTCCCTCTCTATTTTTCTCACTCAAGGTCAGATTTCCATGTGAATGTGGGCGTGTTATGACAAGTTGAAGGATAATGAAACCTTAGGGCTTTTGTTTTATCTGAGTATGGATGATTGTTTTCATGCGATTTATGAAGTTTTTTTTCCATTCTCCATTGCTCGATCGGCTGTTTTGGGATTAGAAAATGTAGGGTTTCGAACTGTGTTCATGCATGATCCATTGTGATTGGAACTGTATTTTGGATTGCAATGCTGACGGGATTTATGCTTTAAGCACCATTAGTGCATGTGATTGAGTGCTTCTCTTTGTAAATTCTTTACTTGCAAAACACGGCTGTATGTTGTTTTCCAAATTTTGAGCGGGATTTATTATGATATACAATCGGCTACAATACACTCTCGTGCCCAAGAACAGTGTATGAAGCTGTGAACCTTAATTTTGATGTGTTTTGCGTGCTTTCGTGATCAATGGTGGAGTTCCATGTTTGCGAATGTGGTTTATTTGATGTAATTACCTACGAGCTTTGTTTTATTTATAGACTCTTTTATTTCTTGGTATGATCAAGTTCTGCTATATTTCCCTTGACAAGATCCACACGTCAAGACTGTTAAGTCTCAAAAGAAGAAAAGAAGCCAATCCGAAACGGGTAGTTCACAGCCAATCTATAGTCTCTTACGATACCCTATAAATATTCGAGAGAAGGATAAAGAACTTTTTACCCTATATCGAGAACGAAAAAGGGTCAATAAACCGAATTGTGGTGTTGGAACTAGGACGTTTTGAGAAGATAGGGTTGGTCCAACAATTTTAGAGGCTCTTGGCTGACCGAGCCTGTTATCACGCTGTTCATGATCGAAAGAGACTTATACGAGTAGTTACTTTTTACTTTCTTAGCCACCTTCAAGAATCACAGGTACAATGAAGCTATGTAAGAACGAAGGTGATTTCTAAGCCCAGGTGAGTCCTTCATAAATGGATCCATGATGAGTTCATAGAGTCTATGGGCATCTAATTGAAAAGTGGTTTTCTTCAAACCCCTGAGTTTCACACGGCCCATACGGGGTTTCGTGGGGGCCCAGCGAGTTCTACCTCTATATGGACTTGTATGGTATTGGTGCCTACAGTCCTCTCACACACAGCCTCTCAATTCTGAAAGTAAAAGAACATCAAATCCTACATTACAATTATGGCTCGCTCTAAACCACAGTTAGGAACGATTCCAAGGAACGTTGTTAACGCAAAGAGCCTTATTATATAGGGGTTTTCCTAGGACCTCTAATTTAGAATTTTGAAAACTCGGTCTATTCCCACAACGAGCACCTAATGATTTTCATAGGGCGATGTCTCAGAAGCTTAAGGCCGAAGATAGTTAAGCGATTGGGAATTTCCAACAATTGACGCTGGCAGACTGAGAGGAGATAGGGAAGAGGAAGAAGAGGAACCACAACTGGAGGTTGAAACCGTCTGCCAATGTACAGATTGCTAGAGCTGCTTATCTTAGCTATCGCGTGATGTGGTAGAAATAAAGAAAAAACACAGAAGATGCTGAAAGCAAAGATCACTAAGGTGGAAAAACGCAGAAGGGACAGAAGAATTTATTTAATTGCGAATTGCTTCACCAAAGCTTGGAGAGAAGTTAGACATTCAGTTCTCCTTCCAGTGCCAGCTCAAGTGAAGAAGAAACGTGTTCCCTCCCGAACCCGATCATCCGACAGAGGCATACTTAGTGAGGATCATCTATCAGCTCACTTATGCTCCATTAGAGGAAAGTCCCCACAGGACCAGGCAAAGGAGCTAATGGTTGTTGAGGAAAACCCGACGATGAAGACTATGTATCTGAGAAAGATACGGCCGATTTTTCCTAACTATTTGCTAACTGTCTGTCTACAACCCTGAATTGTTTCTATTGACTACTTGCTGTGGCCACATTTGACTATTTGTGATAAAACTTAGAAGATATTGACTTTGTGCTTATTTGTATTTGGTGACAATCATTTCTTTTATATCCTCTTTTAATGTGTTTTGTTTTTAGGATTGTAATCTAAACCCATTTAGACTTTCGCTGGTGCTGATTGAATGTTGAAAGCTTATGATCCCAGAAGGATGATTCGAGATTTTGCACATTGAATGGAGTTTCCCCCCTGTGAATGACCTGCCACATATTAGATTTCAGGGGAGTTTTCATGTTTTCTTTCTCCCTTTTAATTTTCTTTGTTTCCTATTTTCTTTCCTTAGTGTACTTTGTAAGGCAGACAGCTGGGGACAATGTCCCTGATTTTCATTGGGGAAAGGGAATAAAAGAACAGAAATATATTCACAAGAGCCATGACATAAGAACTTTTAAATACTCAATTTCCCTTTGTTTAAGTAACATTTGGAAAGCATAATGATGATGAGAAATAGTTGCTCAAGAAACATAAAAATCCACTTGTATAGGCAGCTATTTCATGGAAATGTTTTTCGAATTTGCATTATTCTCTTATTTTGTATTTCTTTACCTATTAAGAGTTATATAATGGTATCCATGTGAGGGAGACTTACTTGTTATTTAGGCTTCCTTTCAGTATTAGGATTTGATTTTGCGATCTTGAAAGAAGAACAAGTATACTTATAGCTTGGTCACTTTCCACCCTACAAAAATAATGGAATAGACACAAATTGGAGTAATTCTCTGAAAAAAAATGATGAACAATAACCAATAGTTCATAAGTGGATCTCATTGACCTCAAGTAATTAAGTCCGAGGTGCCCTAATGGGGATAACATCTATTGACTTGGGTGTGAACTCGGGATCATTTGGCTGTAAAGCTCGCTACAAGGGTTAATAAGTAAAATCCTAGAAAACAAAACTAAATGAGGCTATAAAATAGAATATTTTGGATTCGAGTGGTAGAGGTTCAAAAAAAAAACGAAGGGGTATCTTAAAACCTAGGAATCCTAAGATCGTCTGGCTGGACTTACTGGCCAATGGAAACCGCTCATATACACTAAACAAAAAAAAAGAATTGAATAGTTAATTCGTCCCGAACAAGTAAATTCCGAGGGACTCCTCTATGCTTAAGGGGATAACGTCTGTTAAACTTGGGTTTGGTCGAGCCCGGGATTATCGATTAAAATTCGTTACCATGGGATAATGACTACGAAAAGGTACTATAAGGTTGAACACCTAATCCAAAAAGGGTGGAAAAAGATTTAGGAAATAAGAGTAATTGTATAATGCTTGAGTTTTCTATGATTGTAATCTGATCTTAAACTTTGAGATTTTTTGGTTAAAACGATAAAGGGTAAAGTTAACTTACTAGATTAATACTGAAAAGAAAAGAAATCTACTATTGGTATTTTGAATACAAAGTGCTTAATAAGTTGATTGATAAGAAAGGCGAATTGTGGAAAATGGTGGGCTATCCTGGTATAAAGTGGGGTTAACTGATTGAGATTTCTCTCCTGAGTTTTAAGAATTGCTGAGAAATGAGACTTCCAAAATGTGTAATTCTCTTGAGGACAAGCAAATGCATAAGTGTGGGGAAATATGATAAAACTATTTTAACTCTTATAAATGGAGATGATTAAGCAATTTTTTGAGATAATATGGGCGTGAATATATTAAATTATGGATGCTTAAGTTGATTTATATTTCATGATCAGGTTTGGAAAAGGAGGATTTGATGAAAACAATTAAATTCAAGATGAATTGGAGATAAAGCAATAAACCAGGGAATCATTGACGATAAATGAAGTCACATACGGTTTACAAACAGCCGTGTGAAAGGAATTCGAGACCTCACGTTTGGAATCCTCCCTTGTGTCTGACCGAGTGTAACACGTGGAAGAAGAGTTTTTTCAGACAGACCCAGTACACGGCTGACTACGAAAACCGTGTAACCCAACCGTGCATAAGAAACACATTCAGGAGACACACCGGTTTGAGTTACACACCCTGTAATAAACCTGTACTGAAGAACAAAGAAGACAGAGGAATCTCAGGCTATTGACCAACGGCCATGTGGAATATACACGCCCAGATTCACTGATTTAGAGAGATACACGGTTTATCTACAACACGCCCGTGTATAAGACCGTGCGTCAATCCGAAGGAAAGATATCTTCAAATTCGATTTTAAATCTATCGTCGAATTTTGAATGATATCTCCTACACGCCAGAGCGTGGAAGCAACCCTAGGTATAAAGAGTTGCTTTGAAGAGATATACAAGGGGGAAAAAAAGGCAAAAAACATCTGGAATTTTGGAAAACAACACAATCAAAGGAATTTTCGAGCTTAATTGCTGAAAGGGTTTTTTTTCACACATGGAATTGAATATTTTCATTTTGTTATTCCCTTGAGAACCATGTTGTAAACTAATTATTTCGTACCCGAATCATTACGAAATTCGATTACTATGTAACTTTGGGGTTTTATTTTTGCAAAATAAAATGACGATTGAGCATCTCTGATATTCATCCTGTTGTTTATTAATATATTATTGATTTGATATTTGGCCAGCATTAGTTACATTTGATTCGGATAATTGATTGGAAAATCACTTTGTTTGAATAGATCATCGACATCGGATGAAACAGGCTTGAATCAAACAGGATAGCAAGCATAAGTTTCTGTATTAGATTGTTATAATAGATTTAATCTAATGGAGGGTTGGGTATAGTCATGCAATTTCTGATTCTTGTAATAAAAGATGGGATCTTTGTTAATAACGGTTAGAATTAGGAGTTTTAGTGATTTTTGGAAGAAACATTAACTTTAATGTTAGAATGCCCCGCGATTAGAGATAATCTATTCTTAATTAGTTTTCTAAGGATTGAAGTTGCATAGTAATTAGATGAGTAGTAAGAGTGGGGGTATGCCGTGGAACATTGAATTTGAAAATTTAACTCCTTGTTTTTTGTATCATTGATTTCATTTCTATTAGATAATTTAGTTTAATTTAGGTAATTTTGGTTTAAATCAATTCACTCGGAAATGGTCGGATAGATCGTCAGTTTAGGTTAAGTATTATGTACTTTTGATCCTTGAAGGAACGAAATCCTGATTAAACTAATACTACTGTAATCGATAGGTGCACTTGCCATAATTGGTCACAATGAAGAGTCGGAGTAAAAAAGGATTTTAAATTTGCGTGATAGCGATTTCAATCAATCAAACAAGCTCTTTGATTACTTCTCTTATTATTAAGACAACCCTAAACAAGCTCTTAGGATTTAATCTATCAATACTTTCAAAACACGAAAGACTAACCACTTCATGCTAGTAGATTATAAGATACCTACATAAACCAAGATTAAATATCTCCGTAACATGAATTTGACGGTCTATTTCTCATAATCAAACATGTATTGTGTCACAGAAATTAGAATATCCAACAATTACGAATCTGACGAAATAGTATGACAATAAATTAACTTGCCTAATTGAAATAGAAGTGTCTTTAATTCATACCAATCAAACAAGATAAAAATAACAAAACATTTCAGAAGAAATATTAAATACCTAAAAACAAAAAATCGAATAAAAAAAAAATCAATTTAGACTCACTAATTCTTGAAGAACTAAACTTTTGATGATCCTTTGGCTAGAAAATTTGTTTAACCCACACATGTTCATCGACTAAACATAAATCAAAGAGTGAAAAAAAATATGAAAAGATGCTTTGTTCAAGTGTCTCTTGCTTTTTTTCCTTTCGGTTTCTTCACTCCTCACCTCGAAAACAAGTGCATATATACTGAAAACCGCAAGATCTCCTGAAACGGCCAAATTATCCATATACACAGTCTCAACTCACTATATAATATGGCCGTGTACTTTAAACCGTATATGCTTCCTGTTGGTTCTTCAAGCCAGATACATTACCCTTGTACTTTAACCGTTATGTCTTTCTGTTGGTTCTTTTCAAGCCATATACATGGCCATTATTGCTTTAACTGTGTATGCATCTGTTGGTTTTTCAAGGCCATATACCGACCGTGTACTTTAAATACACGCCGGTACTTCCCGTTGTCTGACGGCGGTGTTAATCCTTGACTTTGATCCAAATTGTAGATGACTTCTCTAATCACTTGATTAGCACTCCTTGACTCCATTAAACCTAATTATTCACCATAATAAAATAAGTCCATTTCCTTAATGATTTCTATAAAATCAGTAATAAATTAACACAATTCATACTATAAAGATTGAGTCAAAATGCTCTAACAGAGAATATCGAACTAATTGGAAGGTTCAAAAGTGTTAATGCAATCTAATTGACTTTATGAATAGAAAGAGGGTACATTATCACAAGCATTAGGATTAGGAGCTAATGAATTTGGGAAGAACATGGCTTAGTGTTAGAATACACCGCGGTATAAGTTAACCATTGCTCATTAGCTAATTTATTTAAAGGTGTGAAGTTACATGACAATAGATGAGTAGTAAGGGTAGGGATGTCCCTTAATTATTTGGATTTAGTAATCAATGTTATTACTGTTATTTTATTGCTATAGGTTTATCAGTGTTTTCCAAATTTAAACTGAATCTTTTGAATTGTGCACGTTGGATAGTTGGTTTATAGTTAGTATTGGATAAATCACATATACTTATATTTCTTTTGGACTTATAATAAAATTATTCAATATAAAAGAAAATATAAACGAATGATACTTAATGAGTTTCTTGTGAAAAAACCAGGTTTTTGAGGTACCCAAAAGTAAATTATAATTAATTGGAGGAGTATTTTTCACAAAATTGAAGAAGCGAGCGAATGATTGCACAGAAGGTCGACCGACCTTGGAGCGGCCCTACATATCAAGCCGCCGGCCTATGAGCCGACCTATATTGAAACCTGGGGCCTCGAAAAAGCATTAAAGCCGCCGGCCTTAAAGCCGGCCTACATTCAAGGCTGCCGGCCTTAGCCGGCTATCATTCTCCCCGGATATCATTGCGAAAATCCGTCCAAAATCGTATCTTAATTAATATGCTTGACTCAATTCCTCATCAAATCAACCTTATTCCCCCTCCTCTTTGGATCTATAAATAGACCCCTTGTGTGAAAAAAAACCCCTTTGTGGAGGGATCCCATTTTGTTTTTGACTCCCTTTTGCTTAGCATCTTTTGTTCTAGCCACCCTTTGTCCTTTCTTTGTTTTAGATCATTTGTCCTTTGCTTTTGTTTCAGTAGAATTCCCTTAGGTAATTTTGATTTTTCCAAAGTTTTGTTTGAAGAAAGAATGTCATTTTCTGAATGTTTGCTTTCATTTGAAGAATTCAAGGAGTTCAATTTTGGATGGATTGGGAAGTTCTACAAACTCTTGAAGATTATAACAATTGTTTCATTTTTCTTTATTTTCTTTTTTTATGCCATTTATTAGTTTATTCTTGTTGTTCAATAGAATTCCATTGACAACTCTTTATTTCATTTGTTTTTATACAACTATTACATTTAATGTTTATAATCATTCATTGTGGTGATATTGGATGCAAAGTCTGACATGTTAAAAGGTTATTGTAGCCATGTTTATATGATTAGGAATTATTAGGATTATCATGATTGCAATTCCTTTGATTTCTCGCTATAATTGGTCTTTGATTATAATTGGTTAAGAAATCCTTTTGATACGGGAGTTGATTAGGATTTGTTAGGAATTCTTAAATTGATTGATTATCAATACGGGAGTTGCGATAATTGGTTTAATTGAAGGTTTATGGAGGGCGACCAATGCAATGTTTCTTGTTAATTAAGCACTTTAAGGTGGATTAAGGTTAATGATTTAGGGCATTTGTTAGTTTGCGCTTAGGAGGTGTATGTACATTAATTTTGTTTCTTGGTTTTAATTGGAGACGCGGAAGCTGTACTTATTGAGTTCAAGGTTTACATCCCTACAAAATCGTTCTTTTCTAAACTTCACTTGAATAACCTTTTAACACTTAGTTGATATATAATGGTAGCTGTTTGTTTAACGAATCTTCGGGTAAAAATTCTATTTCCCTTGTTCATAATTGGATAGATTCTTCATAAATTTTCTCCTTGTTGCTTTAAGTTAAATTTTTAGAATTAGGACATTTCAAATACCCCTTTTTAGTCAAAAACGCCTAGTATTGATAGAATTGCCATAGATTTAGTACTTCTATTGGTTCCTTGAAGGGATCACACAACAAAACCTTACTTTTGACCACTCTATTTACTTGATTTCGGACTAGTGCACTTGCTGCCAATTTACGCTTTCACTTTTATATATATGTTCTGAGCGTATCAAGTTTTTGGCGTTGTTGCCGGGGAACTAATGATATTAGAATTTGTAATTTGTTGGTTTTAATTTTAGGCACAATTATTATGTTATTTATATTTTTCTTATCATTGTGTGATCATTTTACATTCTCTTTAAGGGTTCTTTTTATGCGCAAGAGAGAAGTGCTGACTTCTACCAATTTAATCTTGAGTTTTTAAAACGCACCTTGCTCAACAACTTAGAAGAGAGCGAGAGAAGAAAGAAAGAAGAAAACATAGGCAGACGAGAACAACAATCGGATTCAGGGGTTGTAGAGCACTTTCAAGGAATACTCGTGGGTACCTGTTGGTTTCAGGTCCTGACAAATTAGAAGACCAACAATTAATGGCTAACTTTTTGAATTAAAACCAGCACTCATTCAATGGTCAATCAAAATCAAATTTGGAGGATATCCTAATGAGGAGTCCCGATGAGCATATTGCAGTTTTTCTTCAATATTGTAATACAGTGGAAAATGAATAGGTATCTGTGATGTATTGAGGCTCACTTTTTTCGTGTTCGCACTTAGAGAAAAAGCTAGGGCTTGGTACAATTCATTGCCACAAGACTTCTGTTAAACCTATCTTGGGTTGATCTATCATCTAAATTTTTAAGGAGGATTCCCCCCCTGCCCCCCCCCCTCCCCCCCCCCCACAGCTAGAACTGATAGGTTAAGAAATGACATCACATACTTCACTAAGTTTTAGTGGTGAATCACTTTATTAAAGGCATGGGAAAGATTCTCTGGAAGATATTAGATAGTGCCCCCATCATGGATTTACCAGATAATCTCCTTATTGAGATTTTCTATCTCAGTATAGATGAGACCATTGTCGATCTCTAGTTGATGCGCTTATGGTGGTGCCACTAATGAGTAAAGAGTATGATGAGGTAGTGCTTTGATAGATGAAATGGCTCTAGTGCACATTTTAATTGGACACATGAATGAGGTAGTCTAAAGTGGCATTGTCAATGACATGGACACCTTAACAGCTCAGATTTCTGCTCTTACCGCCCAGGTAAGTAAACTCACCTCTGCACCTTCTTTCAATGTTAATCAATTTTCTTGTTGTGAGTTATGCTCAGGACCACACTCAACTCTTGAGTGCCCATCTGGAAACTTTTCCTCCTCATCCCATGGAGAGCAAGTAAATTTTGTCAACAATTTCCAAAGAGGAATCAAGGACCTTATTCAAACACCTACAATCCAGGGTGGCGTAACCATCCAAATTTCTCATGGAGAAATGATAACAACGCACTTAAACCCCCTGGATTTCAAAAGCAAGGTCCTAATCATAATACTCCCCATCAACAATATCCTAATCATAATACCTCTTCTCAGCAAGGTCAGTCTAAAATGGAAGAACTCATGATAAGTTATATGCAAAAGACTGACACAATGTTGCAAAATCAACAAGCCACCATTAGGAATCTTGAAAATCAGCTTAGTCAAATGTCTCAACAGTTGAGTAATAGACCATCTGGGTCTTTACCTAGCAATACTGAGCAAAATCCTAAGGGTGTAAATGCTATTATGTTAAGAAGTGGTAAGGAATTGGTTGATAAGAAACTTGAGGAAGAGGAGGTTAACCTGGGAAAAGATAAAGGGAAACAAAAGGAAGAGGAACCAAAGAAAATTCACCAAAAGTGAAAGCATATGTTCCTCCTATTCCTTTCCCAGGAAGGCTGAAGCAACAACAATTGGATTCACAATTTGCTAAATTTTTAGAAGTCTTTAAAAAATTGCAAATTAACATTCCTTTTGCAGAGGCACTTCAGCAGATGCCATCATATGCTAGGTTCATGAAGGATTTACTCACAAAGAAGAGGAAGATTGAAGGGAATGAACCAGTGATGCTTATAGGGAATGTTCTATGATCTTACAAAAGAATTTATCCAATTTTGCCAAGAAACAAAGAGATCAGGGAAGTTTTACTGTTCCTTGCACTATTGGTAATTTTAATTTTGATAAAGTACTTATAGATTCTGGTGCAAGTATAAATTTAATGCCTCTGTCCATTTTCAGAAAACTAGGACTTGGAGAATGTAAGGAGACGCACGTCACCTTACAACTTGCGGATAGAAGTGTCAAGTACCCAAAGGGTATAGTGGAGAATGTCCTAGTAAAAGTGGACAAATTCATCTTTCCAGTTGACTTTATAGTCTTGGAAATGGAAGAAGATAGAGAGGTACCCTGATCTTAGGAAGACCATTCCT
>JBBMOL010003808.1:0-13747 GCA_037954665.1 Laguncularia racemosa | reverse complement strand
TTTTCTTTACACCCTTGAGGATTGGCAATGGGGTTTAAAGGGTGGACGAGGGGTATCTTCTTAGCTTCCGATCATTGTTTTTTCCGCTATATTTTTCCCTTTTTTTCTGCTTTATTATGGTTTTCCCCCTTTATAAAAGTCTCATTCCCCTTCTAACAACGGAGTTTCCCCACATTATCTGATTTCATTCCTTTCCACCCCAAAGAATTACTCCTTCACGTGTTCCCCGGGGTTTGGGTCCTGTATTTCCCAGGAAGAGACCCTTGGGGTCGCCAGCAGCACTTTAGAGATCTCCCCCTTGGTTTTCCAAGTTATGGTTTTGAGGTTTCATATTTTTAGAGCTGCTTTGGGGACTGTAGCATTGCTCCCGCCCTTTGAATGAATTTTCACAATCATATCCTCAAGGCTAATTTTTTTTTCTTGGAAAGGAGGTGGATAATTTTTTGGAAAACCGGGACAGGTGCTTCCCCCTTGGAAATTGCTGATTACTCTGGAGAAATTGGGGATGTTTTCGCCCCCCTGGATTATATTTTGCTTATGGTTTTTTCGTGGCCTTGGGGGTTCCCACATACTCAACACGTCTTTCACATAATACCGCATTAGGAATGTGGTTCAGTTGACGTTTTGGATAGTTGAGAACAACCCCCCCTTTTCAACTTTTGAAGCGGCGCATCCATTTTGCTGCAATTTCATCTCAAATAAACCCATAAATACCCGCTTCCCTGGCTTTTTTTACCAGGCTCCATTGGTGATTATTTTTTGCCATTTTTCTAAAACAAAAAAAACCTTTTCCCGGGTCTTCACATTTAAGGGACCCCAGCAGCAGCATCATTTATCGCCATTTCCATGTCAAGCCATTAAAAAGGGTGAAACTTGAAACCCAAATTGAATTTGGGTGATGTGGACACCCCCCTAAAAATCCTTGAATCGGACCATGCTTCATGCAGGGGCTCGTGTCAGTTGGGTGAATAGTGATTCTTTTTAACTTAGCTTTTTTGATGGTGGGAAATAATAGCCAGGAAAGCTCTGCCTTCTGGGTCTAAGTGGTTATGGAATCCCGATTTAGTAAACTAAACCACTCCCTGCTTTCCCCCTAGAGGAAAGGAAAAGTCGAAATTTCAGCGTTTCCCTTAATACCCCATTTTGTTGGGAAGTTGCCAAATACCCAAAAGAACATCTTAAGTGTGTGATATGCCAGAACTAATATAAAAGGGGAGAAAAATTTGAGCAAGTGCACTGGTCGTAAAGTAATAGAGTGGTGAAAAGTAAGGTTTCGATCCCTCGGGGAACCAATAAGAAAAATCTATGGAAATTTTATAAATCTAGGTAAAAAAAGGGGGTTTTGAAATGTTAATCTAAAAATTTAATTAAAGCAACAAGGGAAAATTTTTGAAGAATCTATAAATTTATGAAAAAGGGGAAATTAGAATTCACCCTGTTTTGTTAATAAAATTTGCTCCCAGTTATATCAATGTGGTTAAAGGTTTTAAAGTGATTAGAAAACCCTTTTTGGGGATGTTGACCTTTAAATCAATTGTCGGTTCCCGGGCCCAAATTAACCAAGGAATAAAAATTTAAAGTTCATACACCCCCGATCACAAACAAATGCCCTAATAAATTTAAACCCCTAACCTTAGTGATTAATTAACAAAAACATTGCATTGGCCCTCCAAAACTCAATTAAACCAATTACGCACTCCCGTTTTTGTAATAAAATCTAATTAAAATTCCTAACAAATCAAAATCAACCCCATATAAAAAGGATTTCTAAAAATTAAAATCAAAAGACAATTTAATTGAAATAAAAGGGAAATTTTTAATCATGAATAATCCAAAAAACCCCAAATCATATAACAGGGCTAAAATTTATCCTTTAACATTCTAGAGTTTCATCCAAATTTTCCCAAAGGAGATTAGAAATTTAGTATGATTTGCAAAAAAACAATTGAAATAAAGAGGAAATGGAATTCAATTAAACATAAGAATAAACTAATAAATGGCAAAAAAGAAAATAAAGTAAATGAAAAAATTTGTTATAATTCAAGATTTCAATTTTCCAAATGACTCCTTAAATTTTTCAATTGAAAGAAAAACTTCAGAAAAAGCATTTTTCTTAAAACTAAAATTTGGGAAAAATCAAAGCCTAAGGGAAATTCTAATGATTAAAAGAAAGACAAATGATCTAAAACAAAGAAAAAGGGAACAAAGGATCTAAAAAAAAGATGAAAGAAAAAAGGGATTCCAAACAAAAGGGAGTTCCAAAGGGTTCACACAAGGGGTCTATTTATAGACCAAAGAGGGGGGGGGATATGGTTGACTGATAAGGATTTGAGTCAGAAAAAAAAATTAAGAATGATTTTGGAAGATTTTCGCAATAGATATCCGGGGAGTAATGAAGGCCGGTTTTTAGGCCCGGGGTTTTAATGCTTTTGAGGTCGTTTAAATGGGCCGGCTCAAGGGGCCCAAAAGCCCGCGGCCTTTAGTGCAACCCTCCGTCACTTCTTCAATTTGTGAAAAACTCATCCAATTAACTTGTAGTTTATTTTTGGGTCCTCAAAACCTGTTTTTTCAAAATAAACACCATTAGTATCATTTCTTTTTTTCTTATAATATTGAAAAAATTTTTAATTTAAGTCCAAAAGAAAATATAAGTATAATTGATCTTACAACACCCCACACTTGAACTTTTGCTTGTCCTCAAGAAAAATAATTGATTTAAAAAGAGAAATCCATCATTGAACTTTTGGGGCCCATTTTTTAACCTACGAAATTTGTAACTTTTTAAATTTTTTGAAATTTAGTAGTTAATCTAAATACAACAGATTTTTAACCCCAGTGTTTAACAATAGAAAAAAATACTTAGTCCAAAAGGAAAAAATTCTTTTAAACTTCATTGGTTATAGCAATTCACCCTTCAATTTTTTTCCCTAAACAAGATAAAAGGAGTAAAGCATAGGTATCCTTTTTTTTCCTAGAATTTCTCCTTCTTTTTTTTTTTTTTATTTCCCTTAAATTGACAGTGGAGGAGATTCCCCTTTTCTGAGGGACCAAAGCTCACCCATGTCAACCTGGTTTTCAAAAAAGTACAAAATTTTTCCCTTTTCCCCGCCCTTCTCGTTATTGTAGTTCATTGAGTCGGCACATCTAGGCCATGCCTAAGTGACCATTTTAAAAGGGGCCCCCTACAACCTTCCTCACAAAACATTTAAGATTTATACATTTAACTCTCTTTCCGGTCTTTGGGAGTAAAGGTTTTTTTTTTTTTTTAAAGGACACTAAGTAAAATATTTCCTTTCCTCTTTCACAGGTTTTAAAGGGTTTTCTCAAAGAAATTTAAAAGAAGATTTACCTAAACCAATTTTTCCTTGAAAAAACTGCTTGTTTTTTCAATTTAAAGGACTCAATCTCAAGTTCTAAGGCTAAACTAAAAACCCCGTTCTCTAGGTTTTTTCTATTAAATTTTAATATGTAAACTTCACAACAATTGGCGAGTAGGGCCCAATCTAATTAAATTTCGGATTTTTTTGACATAAAATTAAGGACAAAATAAGCAGGGAAAATTTGTAAGTCATGATGTTGCAATCTTTATATTCAATTTATAACCCCTTCCCCAATTTAAAATTTGGGAAAGGGCCCGTTCCTAATGACAAAAAATTAAAGGAAAAAATGTCAATTAGAAATTAAATACTGGTTTTCCCTGGTTAAAATTTTTCTCAGGAAAAAAATTTCCTCCCAAAATGTTGTTATCCTTGGAGTGTCTTAAATGCCCGGCGGCCTTTACCAGCCTTGAATTAGTTTTTTTTTTTTTTCAAAGTAAATGAAATTAAAACACTATGTATATATTTTTTTGAGCAGGGGCTGCCCCCCAGAACCCTTAGTTTATAGTTGCTAGCCCATTTTTCTAGTTCAAGTTCTTGAATCTCCTAAATCCACAGTTGTGGCATTTCTATAACATTTCCCCCCCCTTCATTTTAAATTTTTTGAGAAGATAACCTTTTTACCTAAAGTACGGTTTTTTCCCTTTCAACTCACTGCACCAAGGGAAACATTAACAATTTCAAATGGCCCAAACCATGTGATTTCAATTTACCTGGGAATAGCTTAATCGAGAGTTTTCAATAAAAACCTTTGACCAGGTAAAAACTCTCGCTGTAAGATGTTCTTATCTGCCTTTTCTTTGCTCTCTCCTTGAAATTTCTCGCATTTCGTATGCTTCCTCTCTTCTGGGCCATTTGATTAAATTGGGAAACCCTTTTTCACCTACAGCTTCCCAAACTCAAAGTTAAGGTATTTTATGGCCCGTAGCCTTGTACCAAGCTCTACGGGAGGGACATGATTTTACCATAAACAATCTTGGGGGGGGGAAAATTTCCAATAGGTGTTTTAAAAGCTACTAAAGCCCACAATGCATCATCAATTTAAAGCCCAAATCCTTTTGGTGCTTTTCATTTTCTCTAAGATTTTTAATTTCCCTTTTGGACCCCTAAACCCTGTCCACATGTTTGTGGTAAAGGGGGGGAAATTTTTGGAGTAACTCCTTTTTTAAATAAAATTTCTCAAATTGCTTTTACAAAAATTGCTCCCCCATCACTTATTTACTTTAGGTCCCCCAAAATTTTGAAAATATATTTTTTCAAAAATTTAATGAAACCCTGTGTCTTGTTTGTAAGAAACTGCCTCTCCCATTTCAAAAGTAAAACGCAAAAAGAAAAATTTTTGTTTAAAAAAGATGGGGGAAAAGGCCCAAAAGTCGATTCCCAAAACGTCAAAAAGTTTAATTAAAAGTATATTATTTTGTGGTAATTCATGTCTTCTTAAAATTTTCCGCCCTTTGGGGCATTGGCCATCATAAGAAGTTCCTACAATCAGAAAACAAACTGCCAATAAAACCGCAAGATAAAAATTTTTTCTGCTATTCTTTCTACCCCCAAAATGACCTCCTATTTTTTTGGGTGACATCGTTTAGTTAAGCTTTCAATTTTTTGGCAACATCGTCTAATTTCTTGGTCAGCACAGGTTTAAACAAATACGCCATCCCCAAAAAAAAATACTTCACACATGCAAAATTTCTTTTTTGTTGGAATGACAAACCTTGGTATGATTTTTCAAACCCAAATAATTTAAATATGTCGGCATACCAAAGGGAATTTATGGATTCTATTGCATGAAAAATCATCGGGAATTTTTCATTTGGGTGGTTCTAAACAATCAATTCCAAAATGAAAAACAGAAAAAACCCCTTTTCATTTCCCTTTTTTTTCCTTAAATTTTTAAGTCAAATTTTTGCAGCATGAATCCCCAAAGAATTTCCTGGGTTTAAAACTCAACTTTTTCAATAAAAACTTAAGAAGCATATCTGTGTATACTCATTTAGAACCTATCAAATAAAACCTAAACTTTTCACATCAAAAATCACTGCTAAAAAGCTCTTTTTCTGTTTTGGCATAGTTTTTTGGGCCTCGTTCAAGGTTTACTTTCATATATTGAAGAAAGTCAACCTCTTCTTTGCCCTAGTACGCCCCCACGGCATAGTCACACATCACACATCAGCTCAAATGGGAAACTCCCAATTTGGGCAACAAACATTGTCGAGCGAGCTTCTCCTTAATATATTTAATCTTCAAACAATTTTTATCAAAAACCCAAAAATAGAATCTTTTTTAAATAAATTTTCACAGAGGCCCAGAGATTTTAGAGAATCCCTGATAAATCTCCCGTAGAAGCCAGCATTCCCAAGAAGCCCGCTCCTTTTACTGAAGGGGTGGTGGGAACTTTTATTACTTCCACTTTTTCCCTTTTCAAAATTCAAACCCTTTTTTTTGACCCTTGGACCCCAACACTATTTTCCTCCTTTCCATAAAAAAGGGGATTTTCCCAATTCAGAAGTAGGTTTGTTTCTTCATCTTTTGAGACACAGCCTAAAATTTTCAACCGATTCAAATACTTCCCCAAAAAAAGAGAATTTATCCATAATATTTTAATAAAATTCCTTTAAAATGCAGAAAATATAGACATCATACACCTCTGAAAAATAGTAGGTGCATTACAAGACCCAAAAGGGGGTTTTTCCTAAATGCAAAAGTACCTAGGGCAAGTTTAAAGTGGTTTTCTCCTAATCTTTGGGCCTATAGAAAATTTTATTATACCAGAATAACTCAAGGAAACAATAAAAAATCATGCCCCCGTGAGTTTTTCTAAAAATTGATCAAAGAAAAGGGAAGGGAAAGTGGTCTTTTTGGTGGCATCTTCAATTTTTTAAACTATGCAAACTCGCCCCCGTCACAATACGGTTGGGATCAATTCGTTGGCATCATTCTTTTCCACACATGCCACCTTTTTTTTGGACAACTTGGACGGACTAACCCATTTACTACAAAATTGGAAAAATAAAGCCTCATTAACAATTTAAGCACTTCCTTTTTTTCAACTTTCCCTTTAAAATTGGGTTAAGTTTCTTTTGGGTTTTACTGATTTACACTCAGCTCAAGAAATATCCATGAGTACAAATTAAAAGGGTAATTTCCCCTTAAAATCCGCAATGGTCCCCCCCGATAGCTTCCTTTGTTCTTAAGAACATCCAAAAGTTGTTGCTCTTGATCACTTGTCAAAGAAGAAGAAAGATAATTGGCAAATATCATTTGTTCCAAAATAAACATCTTTTTAAAGACCAGGGAAAGGTTTAAGTTCAAACCGGGTTTTGCAATGGGCAAGGTTTCTTCTCTGTGGTCCCCCAGCTCCCCATAGTGTGATCTTGAATTTAAAAATTGTTCAACACGTTCTTCTTGGGGTTCACCTCACACACTCCAAACATCAAATCCCTAAGAACTAACTCCCTCATTCCACACCTGCATTCTCTTCCATGAACTCAGAGGAAAGCTCATCAACACTTCAAAAATGTAACAGGGTTTACAGTCATAAATTTCTTTGTACCTCAAACACATTAAAAGTGACTTTTTCCATAACCTTAAAGTAGCTTACCTTTTCCACATAATTAAGGCTTTTCCTGTTGCAAGGAATGGTCTGCCAAGGTCATGGGTACCTTTTACCTCCCCCATCCCAAGACTTTTAGTAACTTAAAAATGAAATTTTTTACTTTCACTAGGGGAAATTTTTCCCCAATCCCTTTGGGTATTTGATGCTCCTTCCAAAAATTACAAAGGGAACATGAGTTCCCTTGCACTCTCTAAATCCCAAATTTTCCCAAAAATAGATAGGCATTAAATTTTTACTTGCACCAAGCAAAAAGAACTTTATCAAAAAAAAAATTTCCATGGTGCAAGGAAAAGTAAAAAATCCCCGATCTCTTTTTTTTTTGGCAAACAGGTCATCATTCTGTAAGATCATTTAACATTCCCCCTTTAAACATCCCGGTTTTTTCCCTTCATCTTCCCCTTTTTTGTGAGTAAATCCTCAAACCTAGCATATGATGGCATCTTGAAGTGCTTCTGTAAAAGGGAATTTAAAATTTTAATTTTTTAAAGACTTCTAAAAATTTAGCAAATTGTGAATCCAATTGTTTTGTTCAGCCTTTCCCGGGGAAGGAAAAAGGAGGAACTATGCTTTACTTTTTTTGAATTTTTTTTTTGATTCCTCTTCCTTTTTTTCCCTTTATTTTTTCCAGGGTTTAAACCCCCTCTTCCTCAAGTTTTTTTTCAACCAATCCTTACCCTTTTTAACATAAAAGCAATTTCACCCTTAGGATTTTTCTCGTATTTTTAGGTAAAGACCCGATGTCAAACACCAACTTTGAGACATTTGACTAAGGGTTTTTAAAATTCCTAATGGGGCTTGTTGATTTTGGCAACTTGTGTCAAATTTTGCATATAACTTATAGATTCTTCCATTTAGATGACCTTGCTGAGAAAGGTATTGATTAGGATATTGTTTTATGGGGGGTATTATGATTGGCCTTTCTTTTTAAATCCGGGGTTTAAGTCTTGTTATATTTTCCCTAGAAATTTGGATGGTTTTCGCCACCCGGATTGTTGGGTTTGAAAAGGTCCTTGTTACCTCTTTTTGGAAAAGTTGACAAAATTTTCTTGCTCTCCATGGGATGAGGAGGAAAAGTTTCCAGATGGGCACTCAAGAGTTTGGGGGGTCCTGACATAATCACAACAAGAAATTTATTTAAAATTGAAAAAGGTGTTGAGGTGAGTTACTGACCTGGGGGTAAGAGTAGAAATTGAGCTGTTAAGGTGTCCATGTCATGACAGTTGCCACTCTAACTTTCCTCTTTCATGTTTCCAAATTTGGCACTAGAGGCCTTTCTTTTTATCAAACCTAGCCCCACAATGTCTTTTTATTTGTGCACCACCAGAAGACATCTACCCGGGTCCAAAGTGTCCCTTTAAAATGAGATAGAAAATCTCAATAAAGAGATTATCTGGTAACCATGATGGGGGCATTTTCTAATTGCCCCCTTGAATCTTTCCCCCTCTTCAAAAAGTATTCACCCCTAAACTTATGAAGTTTGTAATTTCATTTCTTAACCAGCGTTTAGTGGTGAAAAAACTCCTTTAAAAAATTTTGATAGAATCTCCCCCAAATGGGTTTCAAATCTTGTCAAGAATTGTACCAAGCCCAGGTTTTTCTCTAAATGAAAACAGAAAAAGTTGTAGCCTAAATTTTCATCATCAATAATTTTTCATTTTCACGTATTACAATATTGAAAAATATGCAATAGCTCATTAGGACTCTCTTTTTGGAAACCTCCAAATTGATTTTATTGAACCATTTTAACAGTGCGTTTTAAAATCGAAATTATTTGCCCAATTGTTTGGTCTTCCCAATTACAGGACCTTAAACAACAGGTACCCTGTTTTTCTCGAAGTGCTTACCCAAAACCCCGAATCTGATTGTTGTTCTCATCTGCCCTGTTCTCTTCTTTTTTTCTTCTCTGCTCTTTCTAAGTTGTTGCCCGGTGCGTTCTATCTCAAAATTAATTGGTAAAGTTCACACTTTACTTTTTTCGCATAAAAAGACCTTTAAAGAGAATGGAAAAAAATCACAAATGATAAGAAAAATTAAATAACAAAATAATTAGCCTAAATTACTAACAATACGAAACTAATATCTATTAGTTCCCCGGCAACGGTGCCAAAAACTTGATATGCTCAAAACGTATATATAAAATGGGAGCGTAAATTGCAGCAAGTGCACTGGTTGTATCAAGTAATAGAGTGGTGAAAAGTAAGGTTGTCGATCCCTCGAGGAACCAATAGAGTACTAGATCTATGGCAATTCTTATCAATATCTAGGTGATTAAAAAGGGGTTTTGAAATGTCTAATCTAAAAATTTAACTTAAAGCAACAAGGAAAATTTTATGAAGAATCTATCAATTATGAATAAGGGAAATTAGAATTCACCCTAGATTTGTTAATCAAATTGCTACCATGTTATATCAACTAGTGGTTATAAGGTTATTCAAGTGAGTTTAGAAAATCCTTTTTAGGGATGTTGACCTTAAATCAATTAGTCGGCTTCCGCGTCTCCAATTCACCAAGGGGTCAAATTTTAGACCCAAAGGGAGGGGGATAAGGTTGATCTGATGGGGTTTTTGGTTAGAAAATTTAAATTAAGATACGATTTTGGAGAGATTTTCGCAAGGATATCCGGGGAGTAATAAAGGGCAGCTCAAGGCCGGCTTTAAGGCCGGCGGCTTGAATGTAAAGGGGCCAAGGCCCGGAGCCTTCAGTGCAATCCCCCGTCACTTTCTTCAATTTTGTTGAAAAACTCCTCCCAAATTTAAATTTTAGTTTATTTTGGGTCCTCAAAACCTGTTTTTTCACAATAAACCCTTAAGTTATTTCTTTATATTTTCTTTTAAAATTGAAATAAATTTTATAAGGGCCAAAAAAAAATATAAGTATAATGTGATCTTTCAATGGCATGAGGGTCCTGTCAGAAAATCGCCAAACTGGCATTGATTTTGAATCTTTTGCATTGTTTTTGGCCTTGATTTTAAAAATTGTTGCCTCTATTACTGGTTGCACAATACCGAACCAGTGTGTCAGAGTAGGTCGAGCATATTAAACCCTCGCCTTCGTTCATCTACCATTGGTTCAACTTCTGTGTTCCCCGGGTGATAGAAGTTTCCTTTTCAGCCACTGATGTTGCTTTTTCACTTTCCAAAGGTTTGTCGAAAACAAATTTCCCCCCATTCCTAGCACCTCCAATCACCCTTTTTAAAAAAAATTGGTCAATCCCAGGATCAAGGTCAAAAAGCTTAGATGAAGAGCTCCTTGTATAAACTGCGAAAAATAAATGTGAACTTAGTTTCTCAACAAATTTGAATAGAAAACAAATGAAACTAAGGGAAATAATTAAAAAAAAAAAATTATAGTTAAAGTAGTAGGCGTCAAGTTTTCCCAATATTACAAATCCCCCGGGAACGGCGCCAAAAACTTGATGGACGATTGTCATTCTAAAAGTTAAATCCTATACTCAATCCTAGCTTACGATCAGTTCTCGGCAAGTGTACCCATCAATTGCAGTATGATTGGGTATAGGGACGATCCCACAAGACTTTAAATATAGTACTAAGATTTAAACCTACTATTTAATTTTTTCTCACTATTGGATCTCAATTTCTTAATTATTGATTAAATCTGAACGGAAAAGAATAAAATGATCAAAGCAAAGTTATTCAAAATATCCCTTTTGTTAATTCAATTATCTTAAAAATACCCTACCCAAATCCCCCCCTAATTCTCATGTAACTTTTATTCATTAAAACTTTCCAATGATTTAAAAACAACATCTTGTCTGCGGGTTTTTACACTAGATTAAGGTCTTTCTCAAAATCAATAAACCCTAATCCCAATTAAGTCAATTAAGATCTCTTTAATTAACATAATTAAGATTGCAATAAAATCCTAGGACTCTCAATTGAAAACCAGACCACCCGACCTCATTCAATACAGAAAACCCCCTATAACCCATTTCTAGAATTACAAAATGGTCTTTTTATTATGCTAGGTCTACTTATTAAATGATTTCTCAATTTAATAACGAGTCTAATTCGATCCAAACTGTGTACATTCAAGATGAACAAACCATGATTTCAACATGAAAAAAAACTCAAAGTCAGGAATAATTATTTAAACATCAACAAATCCCTTACATGACAATTAGGGGTTTCGCAAGGGATCGGGTAAAAACAATTTGCTATCATGAACTAATAAAAAGAAAAAAAGAGAAAATAATTGAAACCCTAAATAAATCCCAAAAACAAAAATCTTGGCTTCAATTCCCAAAAAATTTCTAAATTCTCGTCTCTAGGGTTTCTCTTATGCCGCCCTCCTCCTTTTCTCTCCCTAGGGTTGTTCTATTTTCCCTTTTTGGGGGGAAAAAATTGGCGGGGGGATCTTCAGCTGGAAAGTATGAATGTATCTTTCCTTTTCTAAGTGAATCTCAAAAAAGGTGAATAACTTCGCTTGACACGCCCACCAACACGGCCAGATTTCGAACCGTGTCCCCCTGAGGGGAATCAAAATCCGATAAAGACCTATCATTGGAAAAAAATTTGAAGGAGTTCAAATCTTGGCAATGGGGGCCCCCATGTCGGCAGATAAACCTGGGGAAAATAAATTTTTATCTAACCTCTTTTTTCCTTCCCTTCATGGAATTATATTTTCCCAAAAACAGGTATGTTATTTAGTTTCACAAGGTGATGGCCCAAACTCCTAAGATTTCAGCTTGGGGGTTATCAAAGGGGACCGACCTAAAACCGGGCCCCGGATGATTTTGAACCGACGGTTTCCCATCTTGAAGCTAGCCAAACTGAAGTTTATTTTCTTTAAACTTGTAATTTAGGTTTGAAAAAATTTATTTTGTAAGTTTATGGGACATTTTTTTTGGGTTTTGTAACCCTTGCTTTAGGACCCGGCCCCCCTTAGGGGCTATTTGGGGAAATTTTCAAAGTCATTCAAACCCCAAAAGGGGTTTGAAAGGGATAAATACTTGCAAATTAGGGTTTTTTGGGAGTTTTAAAACATTTTTGGAAAAACACCCCCCATTCCCTTTTTGGAGAGAGCCCCCCTTTTAAAGATTTGCTCTTATAAATTTTCCCTTAGTGAAATTGTGGCAGTTGGTTTGGGAATTTGTTGTGTGTTATATAAAACAAAAAAAAAGTTGATCCTAATTCCAACTATGGGGTCATATCTGGTGAGGATTTGGGGTTATTTTTATGTACTTTTGTTCTTATGAAATTGGGGTTCTTTTTTCGAAATTTGGAATCCTTTTGAATTGAAATTGAATCCCTTTTCATTTTACTTTCAATAAACGTTATATATATATTTTTTGTTCATCAATATTTGGGTTTTCTTGGGGGAAAAATTTGAGTCTTTTTCCCTTCTTGTGGTGTGGATCTTCATAGCCATTTCTCCCTTTTTAATTGTTGTGCTTAAAAATCCCCCTTTGAGCACATCTTTTTTGGTTACAAGGGTTAAGGATTTGCGCCTTTGAGGACTAGATTGATTGGGATTGTTTGTGTTCTTTTAATCTTGTTTACATGTGCTTAATCTTGGAAAAAGGCACTCACCCCTCTGGTCGAAATCCCGGGAAATTCCCATCCTTGTTCAATGTGTGGCACGGCTGAAACCGGCTGATTACAAACCGTGCCCAATTTTTAGACTTTTCCCCTTTTCCACAACGTTTGCCACGGGTTCAAGCACCCCAACACAACCTGCTTCCTTTTCCCAAATGACAAATTTCATCCTCGGGGTTTCTAGGTTTATGAACGGGCGTAGCTTTTCCCTATGTTTCCATAAGCAGCTTTAAATTGATCTTTTAAACTTCAATTATCTCCTTTTGTTTTCTTTCCCCTTTTCTTTAGTATTATACCCTGAAACTGATTATTTTATCTGTTTGTCGAATCCGCATTGATTTTATTTAAAAAACTACACAAATTCATCATTAACGCCCATGATTTTAAGGGGGAATTTACTCTTATCAACAAGCAACTCCCACGGCACAACACAATTTTTACACTTACTTCCACGCAACAATAAAATGGCAACAACGCAAATACTCTTCCACTTCCATGGCAAGGGTAAAAATATACTCCCCTTTCCCCAAATTTAATCCGCAAATTTAAAAAAAAGGCAACAACCAAATTTGAAATTTTAACCCCCTTCACTAATTGCAAGCCTTTCCCCAATTGGTAAGAAATGAATTTCAAATTCAAATAACACTTATTAACTCCCACAACTTAAAATTTACGTGTTTCAATTTAAATAGATTCCTTATACCAAAACAATGCAAAACTGTAAAACACAATTCCCCAAATTTAGAATTCGCACAATGGAATTCAAAAATAAGCTTCACAACCTCCCTTACGCAACAAGTAGTCACCAAGAAAAGTAATTTTTTCAAGTTTATAAAATTGTTAATTAATAACACTTCAAATTCTCCTTTCCCCTTTCCCTGAAAAAATCAATCACAAGAAGATCAAAAATCCTCCCAATCCAACTCCAACAGCAGAAATCAGAATTCCAAACAAAATAATTTTCGCAAGTAAGGTCACTACACACAAGTTTAGTTAATAAAAGAAGAACCCTAATTGAAGATGATAATCAAGAAAATTAACCCAAAACTTAAACCCTTTTTCCAACTTGTGTCTGATACCAAAAAGATGATGGCTCAAAAAACCCAAATTCAAACCAATCAAAGACTCAAGAAAACAAGTCCAATTAAATCACAAAACCGGTCCACTTTGGTAACAATTCGCGTGAACACCCTTTTTTG
>JBBMOL010003807.1:0-13749 GCA_037954665.1 Laguncularia racemosa | reverse complement strand
AATTTAAAAGATTCTAATTGTTCAAATTTCTATAAACCTTTTCTAAAACTGATTGCCAATGTTCAATTATGTGCTAATTCTAACTCCACGACTACACTCCATAATTTAGTTAAAGGGAGATAAGAAAGCAATATTTTTTTAGAACCCCTAAGGGTAAGACTATTTAAGTCTTGATGGATTCCATTAAAACTTGCTTTCCTCCCTTGCTCATTAATCGCACCATCATAGTTGAACTTATCCAACTAGCTTGAGGTAACCATTTATCAAGCTAAGGTTAAAGGAGTCCTTAAATATATGGGATGGTTTAACTTCGTCCAATGTTCTCTGATAACTACAACCTTTGAATATGTGTTGAGTGGTTTTAGGATCTCTATTATAGAATGGGTAAAGCAGGTCAACATTCAGTCTATGCTTATGGAGGTTAAATCTAGTGGGAGACCATTGTGTAGAAGCCTCTAGACCAAAAGGGAAACTTTAGAATAGTTAGAGACCTCTAGATCGATCTTTATTTATCACACTATTGATCTTCTTCTTTTCTTTTCTTAGCCTCATGAGCCAATTTAATAGTCACTTTGCCCCTTGGTTCATAAACCTAAAATTTTCCATTCTCCTTTATCGCCCAATCATTAAGGAGATGTTTTCTAGTAAGTTTTTTAATTAAATTATCAATAAGAAAGGAGTTGCTCTCTTCAGTCCAACCATTTAATACCCTTCAAGCTTCACTAAGAAACAACTTATCTCCATCATTTAGAAGGGAAACGTAGATTTTACCTTTTATTAGGCCAACTTCATTCCATTTTGAGACTCAAAAGCTAACATAATATCTATTCGGTTCTAATCACCAAGTTGTCCTTGAGCTATTAATTCATTAAGGAGATGTCTAAACAATTTGGAGCCCCATCCAGCGTTGAACCCCTTATTCTCAAATGTGTACTTCTTCATTAAATTCATCCATAGCAGGTTCTTTTTCATCATTAGACAAACCGATTTTATTACATTTCCTTTATTTCTTTCTCATAAGTTAAATAGTCCTACATCACCTCTCTTTTGATCTCTTACTCTTTTCGCAAGTAATTAAATGCAATTTCCTATTATTTATGTTAGAACCTCAAAGAAAATCCCTATTAATTATTTCTAGTTTATCCAAAATAACTCATTTCTTTCATTTTTAAAGCACAACATCGAGTCTTCTCTAATGAACTCTTTAGAATTTGAATAAGGCTTAGGCTTGATGAGTAGAGGACATTGTTAGTAAGGTGAAGTGTGTAGAAGTCTCTACCCTCCATCTTGAGCTAAAACACATCTTTAGAAATTGTTAAAGTTTGAAAGTTATAGCTAGAGATAGGTCTTAGCTACATCAAGATGAACTAGGCAAGTAATATTCTCAAGTCATTTTTTTTTAAAAAAAAGGAAAGAAAAAGGAAGAAGAAGGAAGTAGTAGTGTGTGGAAAAGGAAAGAAGAGGAAGAAGCTATAGTGGAAAATGTGTATTTAAAGGTTTTAGTTTTAAAACAAGAAAAGAAGCCACTTCTTGAAGACACATTTTCTAAAGAGAAAAAAGAAAGAGAGAACTATGGGGGAGCAAGGCTTAAACTAGTAACCTCTAACCCTTTAAGGAATATAAGGTATGTGTCTCATCCAATTTAGTTGCTTAACAAACCTAACTACATTATGCATTAAGTAAATTATAACTGATCATGAAAATTGCTGAATAAAAGAAAAAGGAATGGGGTAAGTGAAACTCAAGTCAACAACTTTAGATTACATTAATAAATTGGTAAGTGTATAGACTAGCTACAAACCTAGTGTGTGTTAAACATATTTTAACTTAATCAAACTCATTGAAGAAGGATAAGATAAAAGGAATGAAGGCATGCGTGCATGAACTTTGAACTCATGACCTCAAAAATTGAGCAAGGAGTAGGAGCACACCTTAACCATTCATACCACTAATCAACTATAATAACCAAAATAAAAAAAAATTAATTAAATTATAGTTTTAAACCTGAGGATAATATTGGAATTTTAAGGGTTAGCCAAGGATATATTTGTCTAATTAAGAATTTTGAATATTTACAAGTTATCAACATATGTTTTCATTCTTGCATTTCTTTTCTGTTCTTTTCTTCTCTCTCCAAACCTCTCACACCCTTAACAAACCGGTCTCCTAATCAATGCACAAATTTGTTGAGTAAAGAAATTGAATCATCTCACAATCCTGGAGAGGAAGCTGTATGGGAACAATTCGACATTCACAATAAGTGGAATTTAGGAGATCATTTAAAAGGATAAAATTTTGGTAAGCTTTCTTAATTTAGTGTAATTTAAACGAAATTAAAGTATCGTTGTTGTGAACTAGGAATAGGATTACAAAATTTCAAAGTGGGATGGTTTAAGAGGGTAACCATGATTAGGGCTTTGGGGATTTTTAAGAGAAATAGCAGTTTTTGAAATTGTGACAAGATTATGGAAGTACACTGATGGGTGTACGAATCCAACAAAATAAAAAACCTACTCCTAGACAATTATATGATTTGCATAGTGGTGAGTAGGGTCGAATCCACAGGGATTGGTTAAATATATTTCTATTCAAAGAGAATAAAGAGAAAAAGAAAAATGGGGGGTTTTGTTTGTGAATCAAATAATGTTGAAACAAGATAATAATATCGAATATTGATAAAAAGCCTAGCCAAAGGAATCAAGATAGTTTAATTCTATGAATTGATCATCGATGCAAATGTTTTCTATTCTTATTCCTAGATAAAATGGTTATGGTTATTAACAAGCTCTAACAACCTATCTCTCCGTACTTCCTCAATAACCAAGAGAAGCTCTTTGATTATTTCTCTTATCGATTAGACAACCCCAGACAAGCGCTTAGGATTTAATCTACCAATAGCATTAAAAACTAGAGAGACCACCAATTCATGCCAGTAGATTATAAGATAACTTATTTAAACATGATCACACACCTCCATAACATGAATTCGATCATCTATTTTATAACTAAACATGTTATTGTGTCACTGAGACTAGAACAATCAAACAATTACGATTTGACGTGCTAGTTGACAATATATTAACTTGCTAATTGAGTAGAAGAGCTCTAATTCATACCAATCAACAAAGATAATAATGAAAAAACGATCAAAAGATATATGAAATATCCAAAAAACAAAGAATGAATAAATACAAGTCAATTAGACCTCACAATTCGCGGAGAATTAAACATCTATGACCCTTTGGCTAGAAAAGTAGCTAGCTACTCATGTTCATCAACAAAACGAAATAAAAAGTAGAAACATGATGAACCCGGTTGCCTGCTCTGCCTCCAAGATGGTCCAAGGTTCTTCAAGATCCAAAGATTCCAGATTAAAGATTAAAAAGTTGCCCCCACCCTCTAGGGTTGGTTCTATTTATATCGTTAGAGGGATGGCATGTGATCTTTTGCTAGCAAGATACGAAAATATCTTTCCTTTTCCAAGTAGATTTCGAGAAGTGAATCTTCGTCTGCTTGGCACGCCCTACCACACGGCCGTGGTCAAGCCGTGCCTTCCTCTATGCATAATTCACGTATCATCTTCCGTGTCTAGTGTGTACCACGGCTCCACCCACGGCTAGATTTTCAACCATGCCTTCCTCTGTGCATGATCTACAAGCTCTTCATCCTTGTCCAGTGTGTACCATGGTCTACACCACGGCTAGATCTTAGGCCGTGCCACCTCTGTCAAAGTTCCAAAATATCTTCTCCTTAGCACGTCTAGCTTCCACCATGGCTCCAAGCACAGTTTCTCCCACGGCTGCCACCACGGTTGTGCCCAGAGCCATTTTAATACTCAATCTTTATAGTATAAATTGTGTTAAATTATTATTGATTTTATAGAAATCATAAGGAAATGGTACTTAATTCTATTATGGTGATAAATTAGGTTAAATGAGTCAAGGATGCTAATTCAAGTAAATTAGAGAAGTCATCTACAACTTGGTTCAAAGACAAGGATTTACACCGCCAAGGAAGTACATGGGCGTGTAATTGAAATACACGGCTGTGTACTTGGTTTTGAATCAACAGGAAGATACACGGTTGAAGTACACGGCCGTGTATCGAAGCACGGTTTGAGGTACGGCCATGGCGTAAACCGTGTTACACACTGGACAAGAAGGCGGAAATGAGGACTTTCAACAGAGAGAGACATAGCTTAGGGCACGGCCGTGTGTCAGCCGTAGGAGAAACCGTGCTTGGAGCCGTGGTGGAAGCTAGACGTGCCAAGGAGAAGACTTGTAGATCATGCATAGAGGAAGACACGGCCTAGGATCTAGCCGTGCTGTAAACCGTGGTACACATTGGACAAGGATGAAGACTTGTAAATTATGCACAGAGGAAGGCACGGCTTGACCCACGACCGTGTGGTAGGGCGTGCCAGGCAGACGAAGATTCACTTCTCGAAATCTACTTGGAAAAGGAAAGATATTTTCGTATCTTGCTAGCAAAAGATCACATGCCATCCCTCTAACAATATAAATAGAACCAACCCTAGAGGGTGAGGACAACTTTTGAATCTTTGGATCTTGAAGAACCTTGGATCATCTTGGAGCAGAGCAGGCAACTGGGTTCATCATGTCTTTACTTTTTATTTTCGTTTTATTGATGAACATGAGTAGCTAAGCTACTTTTCTAGCCAAAGGGTCATAGATGTTTAATTTTCCACGAATTATGAGGTCTAATTGACTTGTATTTATTCTATTCTTTGCTTTCGGGTATTCATATATCTTTTGATCGTTTTGTCATTATTATCTTTGTTGATTGGTATGAATAGAGCTCTTCTACTCAATTAGCAAGTTAATATATTGTCAACTAGCACGTCAAATCCGTAATTGTTTGATTGTTCTAGTCTTAATGACGCAATAACATGTTTGGTTATAAAAGAGATGATCGAATTCATGTTATGGAGGTGTGTAATCATGTTTAAATAGGTTATCTTATAATCTACTAGCATGAATTGGTGGTCTCTCTAGATTTTAATGCTATTGGTAGATTAAATCCTAAACGCTTGCTAGGATTGTCTAATCGATAAGAGAAATAATCAAAGAGCTTCTCTTGATTATCGAGGAAGTACGGAGAGATAGGTTTGTTAGAGCTTGTTAATAACCATAAACCAGTTTATCTAGAAATAAGAATAGAAAACATTTGCATCGAATGATCAATTCCTAGAATTAAACTATCTTGATTCCTTTGGCTAGGCTTTTGTCAATATTTAATTTTCTTATCTTGTTTTAACTTTATTCGATTCACAAACCAAACCCCCCATTTTCCTTTTCCTTTTTATTCTCCTTGGATAGAAATAAATTTAACCAATCTCTGTGGATTCGACCCTACTCACCGCTATATGCAAATCATATAATTGTCTAGGAGTAGGTTTTATTTTTGTTGGATTCGACACCCATCAACGGTTGTGCCCTAAGCCGTGTCCCTCTTTCTCCTACAGTGTGTAGCACGGTTTACCACATGGCCAGATCTCAAACCGTGCCTCCTTCTAGACAGATACTTGCTCATGTGCTTTCCTCCGATGGTGTAACTCCTTGTCTGATCCAAGTTGTAGATGACTTCTCTAATTTACTTGAATTAGCATCCTTGACTCCATTTAACCTGATTTATCACCATAATAGAATTAAGTACCATTTCCTTATGATTTCTATAAAATCAATAATGAATTAACACAATTTATACTATAAAGATTAAGTATAAAATGGCTCTATCATACATGGACACAACATGGCTGTATTACACTTGTGTACTTCAAGTGCACAGCTAATTAGGAGTTTTACACACCCCGTGAAAAAAATTAAAGAAATGTATAGTGAGGTACATGATTTTGAAGGAAAGGTTGGTTTTAGCACAAATTTTGGCTCTACCTATAAGTGATGAGGAGTTTATTATCTTCAACAATGCTTCTATATAAGGGTTAAGATGTGTATTGATACAAAATGAAAGGGACATAAGATAGGCATCTTGACAAAGTCCCATGAGAAGAATTATCCTACACATGATCTGGAATTGGCAGTGGTAGTCTTTGCACTCAAATTGGGAGACATTATTTATATAGAGAGAAAATGTAGGATATTCACCAATCATAAAAGTCTTAAGTTACATCTTTACCCAAAAGGAGTTAAATATGAGATAGAAATGGTGGTTAGAATTGATAAAGATTACAATATTGAAATTTAATATCAACCTGGGAAAGTAAATGTAATTGCCGATGCACTTAGTAGGAAGAGATAAGTGATTTGGTAACTTTAATCACATCTCAACAGAACTTGTTAGAAGGCATGCACATGCTAGAATTAGAAATTGTAACCTAGGAATTGGTGTGAGATTAGCCAATTTTGCTCATACAACGTACATCCATAGATAAGATAAAAGCCGCACAAGCTGATGATGTAAAAATGCAAGAAATTAAGAAATAGATAGAAGAAGGAAAGGCAATGGAGTTTAATGTGGATAAAGGAGTACTAGGTATGCTCATAAATTATGTGTTCCATGTGTATGTGAAGTAAATAATGAATTGTTGAAAGAGGCACATATTCTAGGTACTCTGTTTATCATAAGAGTACCAAAATGTATAAAGATTTGAAATGCCACTATTGGTGGAAGAATATGAAGTGGGAAATTACAAGGTATGTATTTAGATATTTAACTTGTCAACAAATCAAATGGAGAATCAAAGACTCGCTAGCAAATTACAACTTCTATCAATACCATAGTAGAAATGAGAGCATGTAACCATGAATTTTGTCACAACACTACCTAAAACTATCACTAAACTAGACACCATATGGGTAATTGTGGATAGGCTTACTAAATCTATCCATTTATATCTATAAGTATAGGGTATAAACTTAAGAAGTTAGCTTAGTCGTGTATTAAGGAAATCATGAGTTAAATAAAGTATTGATCACAGTAGTTTCTAATAGAGATATAAGGTCTGTTGAAAGATTTTGAAGGAGTTTACATAGAGCATTGGGAACTAAGTTGCGATTTAGTATGGCTTTCCACCTATAGATGGATGGTTAGTTAGAATGAACCATCTAGATATTAAAGGACATGTTGAGGGCTTATGTATTAGATTTTGGTAGAAATTGGATAAGCATCTACCTTTAGTAGAGTTTATCTATATATAATAGCTATCAAGTTACAATTCAAATGGCATCCTACAAAGCATTATATGGTAGGAAGTGTTGATCACCATTATATTAGGATAAAGTAGGAGAGAGAGAAGTATTGGGACCCAACTTGATACAAGATATAGTGGATAAGGTTAAATTAAATCAAACAGATGATGTAATTAGCTTAAAATCGTCAAAAGTCTTACGTAGATGAAAGACAAATATTAAGTCTAGTTTTTTTAATCATTTTTCTTAATTATAATCTATATTAAAATTTACCAATTTAATTTTAGATTACTTGACTAAACTTAGGAAAATTAATTTTTAAAAGGAGTTGCAACTAACCTAAGTTGGAAAATAAGTTAAGGTTAATTGGGTATATTAACCTTAACTAGCTACTAGTCTACGAATTTTCTTAAAAAATATTTTAGAAAATATTGACAAAAAATGCTAGATTCAGGAGCTAACCTATTAAAACTTAAACGGTTTCATGTAGTTTTTTTAAAAAATATTTAAAAAAGGCCCTTTTATTTTTCCTATCTTTATTTTTCATTTATCACTCTAATATTAACAAATTTATGAATTATGCAAAAAAAGAAACTAAATTTTGAATTTTGTTATGCAATTTTCAAAATAATCTAAATCTTTTATTTTATAAGCTAAAACCAAGTTTTTTTTATTTATTTTTTTCTAAAGTTTTTATCGAAATTTAATTTTTTTTAAATTTTAATTTTTTATTTAATTAATTTTTTTAAAAGTTTTTATCTTTTTTAAATTTTTTAAAAATTTTTTTATTTTTTTTAATTTTTTTCTAAATTTTTTATTTTATTTTTCAAACCCTTTAAGTTTTTTTTTTATTATGGTTTTTTTTTTCAACCTAAAGTTTTTATTTTATTAGGGTTCCCTGAAGGTCCCCAAAAGTGCCTACTAATCGGAAAAACCATTTTTTTTGCTTTTTTTTTTATAAAAATTTTAGTTTGTTGATCAATTTTATTTAATGAAAAGTATCGGGTTTATGTTTTTTATCAATTAATTTTTATTTAGAAATATCTAGATTGCCCAGATTTTTAAAAGATTTTTTTGAAAAAAACTAAAATAACCTAAGTTTGGAAAAAATCATATTAATTTTTTTTTTTTTCAAAAAACTTAATGATAAAAACCCTAAATATTTAGGTTTGAAATTTTTTTTTTATTTTTATTATATCTTTTGTCTTTTATTCTTTATTTTATTTATAAAATTCTAAAAATTTTAAAAAAAATTTTTCAAAAAAAAAATTTTTTTTTTTTATTTTTATCATTTGCACTTTTTTTTGAACTTTTGCTTCAAAATTTTATTTATACAAAAACTTTTACTTTTTATTTTTTTTTTTTTTTTTTTATTTCTAAAAAATCCTAACCCCAAAACTAAAGTTTTTTTTTTTTTTTACTTTTTTATTTCATTCTTGAGCTAAGATTCTTATTTTATTAAAGGTTTTTTTAATTTTTACATATTAAAAAATTTTTTTTTCCAATTTTTTAAATTTTTTTTAAAAGACTTATTTAATTTTATTTATATTTTTGGATTTTATTTAATTTTTATTCTTTTGATTACTAAAGACTTTATTTAATTAATTTTTTTAATTTTTATTTTCAATTTGGGGGATGGTAACACCACGTAACCCCATGAGTACTCCGAATTATTTTTTTTTTATTTTTTTTTTTTTGGGCTAAAAAAAAATAAAAAAATAAAAAAAGGGAAATGCAAAGAAAAAAAAATAGAAAGTAAATAAAAAATTACAACAATTAGATTGTTGGGGACTGTGGGCGTTAGGTCACGGGTAGATTGCAAGTTTAAGGTGGTAGACGGGGGTGGTTGTTTGACACTCCAAAGTCTTGAGGGTGGTTAGGGGGTTAAACTTGGGGTTTTTTTGGGGGGTAGAACTTTTGGAGGTGGGGTTTTCGCCTAAAGACTAGCTATGTGGTGGGGTGATGGTGGGTGATGTAGGGTCTTTGTGGTTTGTTTATTTAGCTTTTTTAAGTGCTATTAATTCAAAGACCAACCTTTTCCACTCTTTGCGACCTATGGAATCTAATGGTACCTAAACCGAGGCTCGAGGTTGAGTACGAGTGGAGCCATCCTAAAGAGAAGGTAGCGGCTAGTGTAAGTATGGTTTTAGAGTGAGAGAGTGCATGAACCTAGCCTATGGCTGTGTGTTCTGATGGTGTCGAATCCAACAAAAATAAAACCTACTCCTAGACAATTATATGATTTGCATATAGTGGTGAGTAGGGTCGAATCCACAGAGATTAGTTAAACTTATTTCTATTAAAGGAGAATAAAAGGAAAAGGAAAATGGGGGGTTTGGTTTGTGAATTGAACAAAGTTAAAACAAGTTAAGAAAGTTGTATATTGATAAAAGCCTAGCCAAAGGAATCAAGATAGTTTAATTCTAGGAATTGATCATCGATGCAAATGTTTTTCTATTCTTTAGTTCTAGATAATTGGTTATGGTTATTAATAAGCTCTAACAACCTATCTCTCCTTACTTCCTCGATAACCTCAGACAAGCACTTTGAATTACTTCTCTTATTGATTAAACAAACTAGTACAAGCGCTTAGGATTTAATCTATCAATAGCATTAAGATCTAGAGAGACCACCAATTCATGCCAGTAGATTATAAGATAACCTATTTAAACATGATCACACCCTCCATAACATGAATTCGATCATCTCTTTTATAACCAAACATGTTATTGCGTCACTAAGACTAGAACAAATCAAACAATTACGGATTTGACGTGCTAGTTGACAATATATTAACTTGCTAATGAGTAGAAGAGCTCTATTCATACCAATCAACAAAGATAATAATGAAAAAACGATTAGAAGATATATGAATACCCGAAAACAAAGAATAGAATAAATACAAGTCAATTAGACCTCACAATTCGTGGAGAATTAAACATCTATGACCCTTTGGCTAGAAAAGTAGCTTAGCTACACATGTTCATCAATAAACGAAAATAAAAGATAGAAACATAATGAACCCGGTTTGCTTGCTCTGCCTCCAAGATGATCCAAGGTTCTTCAAGATCTAAAGATTCAAAAGTTGTCCTAACCCTCTAGGGTTGGTTCTATTTTATATTGTTAGGGAGATGGCATGTGATCTTTTGCTAGCAAGATACGAAAATATCTTTCCTTTTCCAAGTAGATTTCGAGAAGTGAAGATTCGTCTGCCTGGCACGCCCCAAACACAGCCGTGGATTAAGCGTGCCATCCTCTGTGCATATTCTTCAAGTCTTCATCTGCGCCCAGTGTGAACCACGGTTAGACACACGGCCTGATTTCAAGCCGTGCCTTCAGCTGTACATAATCTTCAAGTCTTCATCCGTGTCCAGTGTGTACCACGGTTACACCACGGCTAGATTTCAAGCCGTGCCTTCATCTGGTTGATGTTCCACACTTTCTTCTCCTTGATCCTGGCTTCCACCACGGCTTTAAGCAACGGTTTCTCCCACGGGTTCCACCACGGCCGTGCCTTAAGCCGTGTCTCTCTCTGTTGAAATTCCTCATTTTCGTTTTCTTGTCCAGGGGAATAACAGGGTTTTTAAAACCTTGGCCGTCCCTCAAACCTTCTTCCCCCTTTTTAACCGGGCTTATCCAAGTTGAAAGAATTTTCTCAAAAATACTTAAAGTTTGGGAACCCTTGACTTTTTTTAAAACCGATTTATCAAAAGGATAAATTTAATTTTTCCATTTCCTTTTTTTTCAAAAAATCAATAAAATTTAACACTTTTTTCAATAAAATTAAAGGTAAAAAAATGGCTCTATCATTTTCGCGGGATTTTAAAGGGTTTTTTCAAGTTGTATATCTTATTTTTTTTATGGGACCCCCATAGACCAAACCCTGGGTTTCCCCAAATCTAAGTAATTTTGACTTTTTTTTTGGGGTTTAAATTTTTTTTTTTTATTAAAATTTAAAGTTTTTCTTTTTTTTTAAGTGATGTTTAAAATCATTATTTAAAAAAACATAAATTTAAATGCCAAAAATCGAGTTTGGTTTTCCCCTTTTACTTTTACTTGGGGTCGTTGGAAAAAGGGTTTAAGAAGCACCCCCTTTGCACTTTGCCTTAACCCAACCAATCACCACCCACGGGGAAACCCAAAAAAAAAAAAAAAAAAAACGAAAAGGGTAAAAAGTGCCTCTTGTTAGTTTCAAATTTGGGGGCCCTTTTTCTCTTCCTTTTTCCTTAGGGAAAACAGGGACCACGGGGTTGGGCCCTTTTCTCGATTTTCCTTTTAATTTAAAAATTCTTTTTTCCACAAAGGGGCCCTAATTGTTTTGGGGGGGTTTTTTGAGGTTCTAAATTTTAATTTAAGACCCTTTTTCCTTGCTTTTTTTAAAAAAAATTCACATTTTTTTTATCTTTTTTTTTTGGGGTTCTTTTTAAAAAACCCATTCTTTTATTTTAAATTTTATTCTTTTATTTTTTATTATTTTTTTTTTTTTCTTTTCTTTTCTATCTTTTTTTTTTTTATTATTTTATAAAATTTTTTCATAAACCAGACTTTTTTAACTTTTTATCATTTTTTTTTATTTTTTTAATATATTTTTAAACAAACTAGACGGAGCAAAAATGGGGTTTTTACGCCACCCGCTTTGTAGTGAAGTTTGAATAAACTTTACTACAAAGAAAAAAAAAAAAGACACGATTTTCTCCCCAATTTTAAAATTTACACGCTTACTACGACAAATAGGGGTTTATATTTGCCCCCTATTGATAGGTAGCTTAAGGTGGTGTCATTTTCTAAAGGAAAAACTTAAAAGGGTTGTCACTATTACAACTTTGCTTTAAAAGGGTTCTATTCTAACAAACTAACCCCTTTTTTTTGTTACTATTTAGGAAAGAGTTTTGGGCTTTCAATTTTTGCCACCTTCTACGAGGTAACTTAAATTGATTCCCTCATTACAAAGGGTTTACAAGTTTTGATCCATCTCCCAACAAAAATGGACTTACAAATTTTTTTTTTACCTATTGACGAGGGTGGGCTTAAAATGATGCCTACCTTAAATTTTGCCATTACTAACGAAAATGGGCTTCAAAATTTTTCAATTACAACAAAGCTAGACTTATTATAAACCTCTTTAAAGTTATTTTTTTTGGGGTTTTAAAAGTATGTTAGCCGATTCAATAACAATTTTTTTTAAAAAATGAATGGGGTCTTTTTTAACTCATTGATTTCATCCCTTGGGACTTTTACTTGTCACCCTAATCACTCCTTGCTGGGCCGAAAAACCCCCAACAAAATTTTTTCAACCAATTTATCAGTTTTTGTCATTTTTTACGGGGAAATCAAATCTTGCCAACTATTCCTCTAAGGGATATCAACTCTTTAAAATTTTTTTTTTCCTTTCTTCACAAAAAAATTTTTTTAAAAAAATATTTAATTTATAATTTAACAAACAATTTTCACTTATCTAATTTCAATTTTTGGGTATTTCCTTTGGGGGTTATAATTATGTAGAGAAATTTAAAAAAACTTATTGGGGGGTGGATACAAGGGGTTTTTAATGACCAATCCAAGTTTGAAAAACAAAGGGTATCAACTTTTCTCAAAACAAAGAAAAATTTGTCATAAAAGAAATTTTAATTTTGGCCGGGCCATTAAAAATTTACAACCCCAAATTTTTCATTATTATCATGGGAAAAACAATTTCACTACATCTAAGGTTTGCAGGGGCTCTTTAAATTTTGGGTCCCCAAATTTCTAAGCACAAATGCCCCCCAAAATCCTTCAAATTTGGGGAAAATTTTTCCCTAGGGCCCATGATTTGCAACACTTTCTTAAACACTAAACCTTCCCCCCTTTGAAATTCTTTTTAAACCTTCTTATTAAATGCCCTAGCTATTTTCTATTGGGACACTAATGAAAAATCACATTATACTTATATTTTCTTTTGGAAATTAAATTAAATTTTTTTCAAATTTTAAAAAAAATTAAAAAAAGGGGCTTTAAAAAGGGGGGGTTTTTTTGTGAAAATTCATTTTTTTGGGCCCAAAATAAAATTACAAATTAAATTTGGGGGAGTTTTTACAAAAGGGCCCCCCCTTTATTAAAAACCCCCCGGGTACCATTGCGAAACTCTCCAAAATCAAATCTTTAAATTTAAATTTTCCCACTCACATCCCCCATCAGGGGGCCAACCCCATCCCCCTCCCCCTTTTGGGTCTTAAAAAATAACCCCTTGTTTGAACCTTGGGGCATCCCCTTTTTTTTTTGAGAATCCATCCTTTCTTTTTTTTAGAATCCTTTTTTTTCTTCTTTTTTTAGCATCATTTAAAATTTTTTTAGGTACTTTTATTTTTTCCCCAAAAAAAAGTTTAAAAAAAAATGTCTTTTGTTGAAGTTACTTTTTAATTTAAGAATTCAAGGGGGTCATTTTTAAAAATTTAAGCTCTTAAATTATACCAAATTTCCCTTTTCTTTTTTTCTTTTAAATTTCCCCCTTTTTAAGGTTTTTAACTTGTTTTTTAAAAAAGAATTTTTCCATTGGGGACCTAATTTTTTTCAAAATTTTTTTTTAAGCAATTCAAACTAAAAT
>JBBMOL010003806.1:0-13754 GCA_037954665.1 Laguncularia racemosa | reverse complement strand
GGGGGGGAGGATAATAAAATTAGAGAATAGAGAACTGACTTATACTCTGAATGTTTGTCCTTAAGCAATTTTAAGCCAAATTTTTTCAAAATTATCATGAAATCTGGAGATTGTACTAAATGTTATAATAAGCATCTACAAAATGTGAAATTGACTTGTTCAAATGCTTTACTCACTTACTGTTGTGATTAGAATACTTGGTTAAAATTAAGTAGTGAAATCTTTAAGAAACAAATTTTCCTTGTATTTGGCTTTAGAATTGGAAGTCTAAGAGTAAGTCGAGTCCCTAAGTGAAAAATAAACAAGTTTACTTCTAGGTTATATTAGCAACTGTATACTCTTTGAAGTTATTCAAAATATATATATATATATATATATAAATAATAAATCAAGCATAGCCATTACTCCAATGATTCAACTAATTGAGTTAAGAGTATTCAAACTTGAATGTTAGAGTGAGGAAGAGTCCGTAGGGGTATCTCAAAACCCGGTCACTTGAGTGACGAGCTCGGGATGTGCCGACTCAATGAACTCACTATAACGATAAGGGCGAAAAAGGCAAAAGTTCATGAAAAGAAGCAGGCAAAAACCGGTCAAAATAGATGCTTGATTAAATCAAAAGAACAATGAATGGAAACATTCATTGAATTAAACAAGACTTATAATAGAAAGGGAGAAAATCTATGGAAAGAGTTGATACTATATGCTTTTACTTTATGTTACAAGGATTATATACTTGATAATATCTAATGAAGTTTAATTGGGTGTTTTTCCTTAGTGGATTAAGTATTTAATTTTGGAAAAAAAATTATTTTGCTAAACATGAGGATTAAAGTTTGTTTTGTTTAGATTAGCTATTAAATTTTGTCCATGGTAATTTGATCACATGAAACCAGTTTGGTTGAAGTAGTAGACATTAAAATTACAAGTCATGAATTACAAATGAATAGATGCTTGGAATGATGAAAAGAAATTTTTGTATAATCTATGACGGATTTCTCAATTGATTTGATTCATTTGCTTGAGGACAAGCAAGAGTTTAAGTGTGGGGGAATTTGATAGAGCCATTTTATACTCAATCTTTATAGTATGAAGTGTGTTAATTTATTATGGATTTTATAGAAATCATAAGGAAATGGTACTTAATTCTATTATGGTGATAAATCAGGTTAAATGGAGTCAATGGTGCTAATTCAAGTAAATTAGAGAAGTCATCTACATCTTGGATCATCTTGAAGACAAGAAGGAAAGAAGGAGGCAGAGTAGGCAGCTGGGAACAGAGGCTTGTTATGTTTTCACTTTTAATTTTCCTTTTAATGATGAACATGTGTAGCTAAGTAGTTTTTCTAGCCAAAGGGTCATAGAAGTTTGATTCTCCACAAATTGTGAGATTTAATTGATTTGTATTTAATCTATTCTTTGTTTTTGGACATTCATATATCTTCTGAACATCTTGTCATTATTATCTTTGTTGATTAGTATGAATTAGAGCTCTTCTACTTAATTAGCAAGTTAATATATTCTCAACTAGCACGTCAAATCCGTAATTTTTTGATAGTTCTAGTCTCGGTGACACAATAACATGTTTGGTTATAAAATAGATGATCGAATTCATGTTATGGAGATGTATGATCATGTTTAAATAGGTTATCTTATAATCTACTGGCATGAATTGGTAGTCTCTCTAGTTTTTAATGCTCTTGATAGATTAAATCCTAAGAGCTTGTTTAGGGTTGTCTAATCGATAAGAGAAATAATCAAAGAGCTTGTTTTTGGTTATCGAAGAAGTACGGAGAGATAGGTTGTTAGAGCTTGTTAATAACCATAACCAGTTTATCTAGAAATAAGGATAGAAGACATTTGCATCGATGATCAATTCCTAGAATTAAACTATCTTGATTCCTTTGGCTAGGCTTTTATCAATATTTGATTTTATTATCTTGTTTCAATATTATTTTGATTCACAAACAAAACCCCCATTTTTCTTTTCCTCTTTATTCGCTTTGAATAGAAATATATTTAACCAATCCCTGTGGATACGACCCTACTCACTACTATACGCAAATCATATCATTGTCTAGGAGTAGGTTTTTATTTTTGTTGGATTCAACACCCATCAGGTACCTTTCAGTGTAGGGGATAAATACTGTGATAAAATCAAGTATGATATTCTACCTATGTGTACGTCCTATATATTGCTTGGCAGGCCTTGGTTATATGATAGGAGTGTCTTACATGATAGCTTTAAGAATACTTATGTATTCCAGAAGGGAAAACGAATCATTCTGAATCCGATGCTACCTTCAGAGGTTCAAAGGGTTCAGCAACAAATCAGTAGACCATCAGAGGGCCATGAGCAGTTGAGCCAACCCTTAGAGCACAAAATTTGTCAGACATGGATGTGCTAACCTTTAGAGGATTTTGATGATCATAGTGAAATGAGCAAACTACCAGAGAACCAAACTATTTAGGGATAGTTGCGTTCACCTTCAGAGGTACTAGAGGCTCATGAGTAGTTGAGTAAAACATTGGAGGATTCTGAGGGTTATAGTTAGATGAGCCTATCATCAGAGAGCTAGATTGTTTAAAGACAATTGTGTTCACCTTCAAAGGTTTCAAAGGGCACTGAGCAGTTTAGCCAACCATTAGAGAGCTATGAGGATCAACGCCATACAAATGAGTTAGAAAAGGAGGAAACAATATCAATGGAACGGGTTGAAATAGGGGAGACCTCAGTGAATAATGGATCATTATTTATAATGTAGATGAGATACACCCTACAAATGGAGGAGAGAAAACAATTACCCTCTGTGGTATTTCAGATATTGGGATTCTATAGTGATACTTCTTCAAGTAGCTTGTTAGGAGAAAACAAAGTCTCTACTGCATTTGATCTGTCAGATGTGAGGACAAATCTTTTTGAGGCCCGAGGAGATGATAGGAATCAAAATCCGTCAAGACCTATCATTAGAGCAAGAGCTAAAAGATTTCAAATCTTGTTGATGAGGGCCTATTTTGAGCACATCGACCCCGGAATTATTTGTTTACTAACATCTTTTCTCTTATTCATGTATTGTATATTCCAACAGGCACACGTATCATGCTTTACAGGGTGATGGACAAACTCATTAAATCTTAGTTTATGGGTTATCTATGGATCGACCTAAACCAGCGATGAGCTGAATAGACGAATCCTATGGAAGAGCTAGCATCTTCAAGGCTATTTTTTATCTAATTGTTATTTACTTGTATTATTTATGTTGTAAGCTTTTGGGACACTTTTCATTTGCTTGTAATCACCTTTTAGAATCGGCCACCTTAAAAGTGGTATAGTTGTAATTTTATGGACTTTTTAACCCTAATGGGAGCAAGTATAAATACTTGCTTAAGTAGGGTTTTGGAGGCCAATTTTCATATTAAAAATACTTCACCTTTACGTGAGAGAGCTTAGGGTTATCCTAGTTCAATTTCCTTTTACCAATTTCAATCCCAAGAGTTGAGATTGTGGCGAGTGCAATAATTGAAATTGTGAGTTATATCAATTTCTAATTATTGTGTTTTCTTTTCTTCTCTAGTGTGTAATATCTAGGGTTAGATTGAAACATTTCTTGGTCAAATTTAAATTAGTATCAATTCAAAATAGTGTGCTTATTTTGAGTACTTATCATACTTATTATTCACCATCAACAATTGCTTGTCATTTTGAACCGTGAGTTGCATTATTATAAAAGGGGATCTCGGAAGTGATTCTTGTTGTTGTTCTTAAATTCATGTGGAAATTCGATTTTGATTAGTATGTTTTTAAGGAATTGATCATTGTAATTCAATAATTTATAAATTATTGAATTCAGATCTCCTTGCACCCTTTTAGGAATTACGAAATTCCTAGCCTATTGAACCGGATTTGGTTTATTGCTTTTAGGGTTGGTTTTTATTCCATTTGATTGTGCATAATCCCCTTTTAGGCACATCATCTTTTTGGTATCAAAGCTTGAGGTTGTGAGAAGGGTTGTTTGATTTTGAATTTCAGAAATTTAGGGTTTATGTTCTTACATCTTCAATTTCGAAGTGCAATTGTGTAGGAAGAAGAATTGTGATCCTTACATGTTTGTTTTTAGAAAAATGGAGGGTGTAATTGAGCATTTCGAAATTTGAGTTGTGTGGAAGATTTAGAAATTATTTGATTTTCAAAACAAACATTAAGTTGAAGAAGTTAATGTATGGTTATTTGAATTTGAAAATTACTTCTTACCGATTGTGGAAGGGTTGCAATTAGTGAAATAGTTTGATTTTCAAATTTAAATTGTTGATGTTTTGTGTATAAGTGGCGGTTTGCTTTGGTGTTTTGTAGTGGTGAAAATTTATATGTTTGGAAGTGTGAACCGTAGGGTATGTGTGTGTTGTGTTTTGGAGTGAGGATTGCAGTGTAAAAAGGGAAAATATTGAGTTGTTAGAGTTGTGTTATGTGTGTTGAATAGAATGGACATTAGCACTGTGACTTGACGGTGTATGTGTGTAGAGTTGTGTTAGTAAAATTTTGTGAAGTTTGTGTGCGTTTTGGTGTGAATTTGTGGAGTTATGTGGAGTAAGGTGCTACACGTTGAGGCTAAAGTGTGAGTGTATAGTGTATGTGATAAGATCACATGATACTTATATTTTCCTTTTTGGATTTTTATTAAATTTTTTTACTATATTAGAGAAAATATTTAGTTTTGGTTTGATTGGTGTTTTTGTGAAAATTCAGGTGTTTTGAGTACTTTAAATTTAATACATGTTATTGGATGAAGTTTTTCACAAATTTGAAGTAGCATAGGGATGATTTGATTTGTTAGGCGATCGGCCTTAGCCGGCAATTGTGCAATTGCCTTGAATGTGTCGGGGTGGGACTGGAGTTTGAGCTAAATTTTGAGGTGGGGCTGGGTGGGGGGGGGTAGAGATTCGGAAGATTGATGTGATGAAGGGGCAGGTGAGAAAGGGATCCGGTGAAAGAAGAAAGAGGGAGTGAGTGGTGTTTGGGGGGACGCGAGATGGCACGTCCCGGTGTTACAAAAAAAGGAGCACCGCAGGGGAGTGGCCAAGCCCCCCTCCACCGCCGAAAGACAAGGGTTAAGCCCGGGCACGGCCCGGAGCCGTGGATAAGAGGGTCATTTCCGTTGTGCTCAACATAGCAGCAGGGTGTTGACAAACTTACTTCATTATCCACTCCACCCCACCCAGGCAGGACACCCAAAGATAATAAAAATTGATAACGGGGGGGGGACAGCAGGGGGAAGGCTCCCACGCTGGGGGGAGGGTGCGGAAGTGGGGGATGTCCGGAGTGCAGGGGCGGGCGGGCGGGGCCGAGCGGGGGGGAACTCGCGGTAGGGGGGGGGGGTTATGGGTTGGGAGGCTACCAGAGGGGTTGATATGGTGGTGCGGGTTAAGGAAGAGGCGAGGTATGTGGATGAGGTTTGGGAAGGGCGATAAATAGAAAGCAAGGGGGAGGGGGTCGGTAGAAGGCTAGTGTTTTACAAAGGTTATTTTACCTAACTAACCGGGTAAATCTAACGGTAGGTATGGGCGGGGGCGCTGGGGGGTTGACAGGTAAAGTCTGACGAGCTCTCGGTGGGTTGGGCCTGGTGGGGGGGTGAGGGAGGGGGTGGGGGTGTTTTAGGGCTGATTTTATGGTGGGGCGGGGGGGGGCGGGGGGGGGGGGTGATCGCGGTGGGCGGTCTTTCTAGGGAGTTTGGGAGAGGGGTATGAGAGGATGGGGGTGGGGGGAGGTTTTGTTTCGGGGGGTGGGGGGGGGGTGGGTCCAGTGGGACGTGGAGAGTCTTGGTTGGGGTTTTTTAGAAAGTCATTTCTTAGAAGAGGGGGGTTTGTTTGGTGCTTATTTGTTGGGGTGTTTATTGAGGTTGGGTTTGGGGGGGTTTGGTGTTTGGTTTGTTTTGGGTAATCGTTTTTCGGTCTTTTGTTTGTTCTATTGTTGGACATTGTTTTGTGTTTTTGTTTGTTACTTCGCTTTTGATCTTACTGGTTCAGGGGGTGGGTGGGGTTGGTAGTGTAGGTGCGTAGAGGGGGGTTTGCGATTTGGTAAGTGGGGTTGGGTATGGGGGGTAAGGCGAAGGTGTTGTTGGTTTGGGGGTTTGGTGGCTTACGGATCATAGTGTGGTGCTTGTTTTGGTTTTGTTTGGTGTTTTGCTTCGCATGTTGTATTAGGTTGTGTACATGTCTGGTTTGGATATTGCCGGCGTGGTGGTTTTTGGTGGAGATTAGGTTTGTGATTAGCTTGCTTAATACGTTGACATTCAAAAATGTCTTGTTTTTGTGGTTGTGGGCCGATTGTAATTTTTGTTTTTTGTTCGTTCGCCCTTATTGGTTTTATTTGGTATTTTTGTCAGGGCTAGGTTTGTTGGGTCCTATTTGTCTTGGTCTTTTAGGGGAGAGCCAGGGTGATCGGTTTTTGTCTTACCCATTGGAAATTTTTTTGTATCTGCTCCCTAGTTGCCCTAACCCCAATGTTCAAACCGGGTGTGCTTTTTAGGAGCAGACTGATGTGTGCTTATTTGGAAGGATCGTCCCAGGTTAGACGAAGTGCTGCTGTTTGAGTTGGTGGTTGGGTTATTTTTTTTTCGGGTCCAATCGTTATGTTTCCATTCGTTATCCTTGTTACTGTGCACACTAGGGGGCGCAGGTCGCGGTGGGGTGGGGGTTAGGGGGGAAGAGGTGAGATTTTAGGGGGGGGGGGTTCGGGTTGTTGGTGTTAATTTTGATTCTATGGGGGTCTTGATAGGGTGGTTTTGTGGGGGGTTAAGTTGTGTCGTGTGTTGGGGGGGGGTAATTTTTAAGAGGGTGTGTGGCTGGGGGGTGAGCGGCTGGGGCACAACCTAGGCGTTCAGTGTAGAGTGGTTGATTTGGGGGCTGGCCAACGGGGATGGGGATGGGGGTGGTGGGCGGGAAACTACGGGAGACGTCTCGGTAAGTTACGTGATGGGGGGGGATCGACGGGATGGACTAGGTGTGGTGCTGGTTGTGGTTGGAATGATGGACCTCCCATAAGGTGGGGACAGCTTGGGATTGGGGGCAAGGGGGTGGGATTTGCAAATTCCTGCTAATGGTGTGGGGGGAAAGGTTATGTGTCTGGAAGGAGGGGGGAAAGGGGGGGATATGATATGGTGGTTCTGTGAACTAGGGGTGGCCATCATCCGACGAGAGTTGCTCCAAGCCACAACCATTCATATGGCTCTGCTCCTCCACCATGTGTGATAATAGATAATCGAACCTTATCCACCTCTCCCGTTCTATTGATTGTACAAAATGAAAGTATGGAGCTGGAAAATTTGCGAAACTTCTGACACTTAACCAGCAAACTATATATTTAATTTTTCTTAGGTTGACCATGTGCTTGAAAGATTCCAAGGGTTGATGCATATGAACCGAAGTTCAGCCTTAGCACAAGGGTTGACCGTTTCAGGGAGGGTGGTTGAGGTGCGGAGCGGCAATACTGGGTGGTTTTGTGCCTTTCGGTTCAATCTTGTTGCGGTTTCTTTTACATGAATAAATTACGGTGGTATTAAGTTTGTAATTGGTTGGTAATTTGGTTTCTACCCTGGTGGAATCTATGAACCCTCACAATTGGCCGCTCCTGGGGCTTTACACCCATCCCATTAACCATCTACCCCTCTCGCCCGTGATGCAGGGATTGGATGAGGCGGACGCCCCCCCCCCCACCCCCTCCCCACCCCCCCCCTCCCCCCCCGGCCCCGCCTCGCGCTCCCCCGCCACCAAATCCATCCACCACCCCACACATGCCCCCCACCCACCACATGGTGGCTATGTCAGTGTCCTTAGTAGCTAACTCGCGACTTTTGTCCTAGGATGCTCTTACTCCCCCCGATCGATTTCAGTCCCGAAACCCCAGCGATGTGTTGTTCGAAGTGTTCCGCGGCTTCCCCCCCCCCCCCCCCCCCCGCCCTCCCCTCCTCCCCCCCTCCCGCCCCCCCCCCCCCCCCCCCCCCCCCCCCCCACCCCCCCCACCCCCCCCCCCCTAACCCCATCCTCCACCCCCCCACCCTCATGCTGGTACAATGGGTTGTGTTGGTGTAGAGGGGCTGCCTTGCTCATATGAGGTGCTTTTGGGCTTTGTGTGTAGTTACTCTGGAAGGATGCTTTGTCCTAATTCAGGACCTAGATTGACCTTGTTTGCGAGATTGCGGAGGGTTTTTGTCTGCGCGTATTCACTTCACCTTGGCTGCCAATAGCGCCGCCAGGGGCTGTTATATGAGCGTCGGTTCTTTGGGATAGAGAGTTTGTTTGCTCCGTGTTTCTGTTTGTTTTGGGTATAAATTTATAAGTGGTTGATGTTTGGGCTTTAATGGGTTGGTGGTTGCAATTCTATTGAATTTTTTCTTGTTTGGGTGGTTTGTTGGTTCGATTGGTATTAGTGTCTTTGGGATTATTATTGGGTAGAGGAGGCGGTTTGGGAGTGTGGGAGTTTTGTTCTAGGTTCTTGAGTTCCATACTGTGTCGTCCTTGTTTGGGCCTGGGTTGTCTTTGCTGTCTTGTAGTGTGTGTGTTATTGGTTTTTTTGAGTTTGTGTGGGTTGGTTTTCAGTGTGGGTGGGTTTTATTTGGGCTGGGTGGTTTTGGGTTGTTTCTGTGTTCAGTAATTCTTAACTGTGTTTCCGTTGGTTTGTGTTGGGTAATTGGGAGGAGGCGGTAGGCAATATTTTTAATTCTGGGGGTGTGCAGCGCATGTGCAGTTTGTGTAGATGAGGGGTCGGTGTGGATGGGTTGTATTTTTTCTGTTTTTTGTGGTATTATAGGAATTATCTAGTTGGTGATTAGCTTAAGTTTGGATTGGTGTCCGGCGCTGTAAGAGTTGTAGTGGTCGTCTAGCTGATTGCGGCGTCTGTATGGGTTGTTTGGAACGTAACTTCGGTTGGTTGGATTGGCCTGCGTGGTTTTTTGTGATCCGAGGTGCGGGAGGGAATAAGATTGGTTTTGGTGGGAGGTTTTCGCTGGGGTGTGGGTTGTTGGATGAGGGGTGATTGTCTTTCGTGTGTGTGGTAGTTTGTGATTTCATGGTGGGTAGAGGCTTGGTTGTTTGATTAAGAGTTAGTTGGGGCCGGCACAGGGGCTGGTGCATTTGGCGGGGTGGGTGGGTATTGGGGGATAGCTAGGGGGTGTATAGGTTCGGGCGTGTCGTGTGTGTTTGGTTGTTTTGTTGTTGTTTTTTGTGTTCTATTGGTGGGGTTGTTGTTTCAGTGTTGGGGTACTGACCCGAAATGACAAATCAAGTTAGTTGGCCGCGTGTTTTTCTGGGTTTTGGTTTGTGGTATAGTTCTTTGTTTGGGTGGTGGGGTCGTGGGGTGGTGGCGGTTTGGATTTCTGGCGACGACCTGGGTGGGGGGGGTGTGGAGGGTTTGAGTGATGGTGCTCCCGGATGAGTGTCCGTCACGCGAGAAACTTATGTTCCCATATGATATACCAGCTGATCGAGTGGTCGTCTGGTTGGTTCGAGATGTGAGTCGCGCTCTTAGCAGTAGTGGTCTGGTATGTGAAGGGCTGAGCTCATTGGGTTGGGGTCTGACATTGTTTCAACAGCGTTGTTTTAAAACGTCGTGCTGTAGTATCTTATTGTGTGGTGTGTAACCGTGAGAGTAGACGTTTGTATACTTTTTTGATAGTGTGGGGGGTCCTCTTCGTTCTATACAGCTCCTGCTACATGTTTGAGGCTAGCGTACATGGGTGGTGCCGGGTTGGGTACGGTTGAAGTTGGCTTTCCGATGATAGTTTGTGCTACGAGTGGTCGAGGGCTGTCGAGCTCGAGCTGTGGGGGGTGTGCAGTGGTATTGAGTGTTGTGTTTCTCGTGTGTTATGTCGAGTTCGCGATTTGAGTGGTGGGCTGCGGATCCGCTGCCGTGAGATGTGTGCGTTGAGGTGGAGTGGGGAGTTTTAGTGGGTGAGTGTGTCGAGTGAGGTGTCGGGGGAGGTGGTTGAGATACGGGTCTTGTTTGTGAGTGATGTAGGTGTGTTGAGTGGTTGCTGGGAGCTTGGGTAGATCTAGCTTGATGTGCGTCTTGTAGTGCGTGAGAGTGTGGGGGTGGTTCAGTGTGGGGGTGAGTGATGCAGCTGGGCGGTGCAGGTGTGCGTGAGATAGGTTCGGAGTGGAGTGTATGTTCGTGCGAGTGGTTGGTGTTGAGTTTTCAGTAATGACAGAAGTGTGGTTTGGAGGTCTTGGGGGTGTGTGCGTTGTGAAGCTGCTTTGGTTGGTATAAAGAAGTACTTACTTGGAGGTTGTGGGGGTTTGGTGTTGTTCCACGTTGTTGTCTACTGAGTGGTTTGAGATGAATTGGTGGTCTAGTCTGAGTCTATGGGATATATCGGTGCGTGGTAGTGGCTGAAGTTGGCTAGGAGAGTGAGTACCGAGTGGTGAGCTGTGGTTGAGTATGACGTACTTGGTTCTGCCACACGAGAAGGGCGCCCCGTGCAGGTGGCATGTGGTTTGGTTTTCAGGGGCAGGAGGGGTGTGGGCTTTGGGGGATGCGGGGTCTTGTGGGGTTGTGTTCGGGGTCGTCCCCTGGGGTTGGTTGTAAGGGATCAACGTGGTTGGATTTTATTGGTTGGTGCTGTTGTTGGGGTTCTTGGGTATGTTTGGTTTTTTAGTTATATTTTATTTACACATATATAGGTAAATTATAAAATTAATGATATGAATCTGTATTAATATATGGATATTATTGATTTTTTTTTAGATATGGAAAATAAATATTATTAATTTATTAAGGAATATAATTATTTTTAACCCCACCAAACCCCCACCATAAAATAAAAAAAAAGGCAATTAATAAAAAGGAATTTTAGGAAAAATTTGATGAAATTAAGGAATATGTTATTATTGAAAAATATGGATTTATAAAAAAATAAATATAAAAATAAACTGATAAAAATAAAAAGGATTTTTTATTATTAAAAAAAAAGCAAATAAAAGAATAAAAAAAAAAAAAAAAAAACGGAATTTTGGTTTTGTAAATTCTTGTGTGAATATCCATTTATAGCTATGAGTTATTATTAACATGTAGGCACCAATATGATTAATAGAATTAGGTGGATTCTAATTTCCACCACATCAATTCATCCTTTTTTCAAACACAATTCCCTTTTTGCGCATTAGTATAAATTCATTCACATTCGATTTCTCATCAACTATCATTGCCTAAATAATAGTAGAATTTGATATAGGTCTATTACTTAATCAATCTCCGTAGTTCGACACTCTTCTCTCGCTATATTACTTGATTCTGATCCGGTACACTTGCTGGTATTTATTCATGCTCATTTTATATCTCTTTTTGCGTGGATCAGTATGAATAGCAAACCGTGAAGCGGAAGAGTGGTGCTTCAATTGTGAAATGGAATTGTGTAGTGTGTGTTTTCAAAAAAGGTGGAGGAATTACAAATTATCATTTTCATATTTGAAATCAGAATTGAAAGTGTACATTAAGAGGTCAATTTGAAACTTTAAATACACATTAAGTCATAGTTAATCGTGTATCGTTTGAATTTGAAAAAGCCTCTTACCATTTGTGGAGTTGTGCACTTATTGAACTTCTTTTGAAGTTTGAAAGTAGGCTGCCTTTTTGTGTTGAAGTTGCGGTTTGATGTTTGTGTGAAAGTGAGGAAAGTGCACCGTGGCTTGTAGTAGTGTGTATGTAGTGTTGTATTTTTTGTAAATTAGTAAAAGGTGTTAACATTTGGTGTTGGTTATTGTATGTGTTGTCAAGCTACTTGTTGTTAGTGGCGTGAACATTATTGAACCGTGAGCAAAGGGGAAGTTGTTTGGCGGTGAATGGTGTGTTGTGTATGTGTTTAATTGCTGCCAATTATATATTTAAGTGGTGAGAAGCCAAGGCAAGAATAAGGAAAGTTGAGTAGTATAATTTAAAATTCAAACAAGTCAATAATGTGTGAAAGTAATTGAACTAGTTACTTAAACACTTGTAGTTGAATTTAATTCTATCTACTTGAAAGTAGTTGAGTGTACTTCACTTGTAGCTTGGTTGTGTACTTGAACCGTAGAAGTGTGAAGATAATTATTGTGTTGTTGGGTTTGAACACAATCATGTCTAGTGAGATGTTTCATTATACTAATGTATTGTACTGGACATTGACTACATTTACTACTAAGGATGATGAACAAAGGAAAAACTTGTTCCATACCTCTTATAGGGCACAAGGAAATTTATGTGTCCTTATAGTTGATGGTGGTAGTTGTATCAATGTGGTAGCAGCTTCGTTAGTATCGAAACTAAAACTTGCTACTACTCCACATCCTAAACCGTATAAATTGCACTGGCTTAGTGATTAGGGGAGTTCGCATGTGACCTAAAGAGCTAGGGTACCTTTCAGTGTAGGGGATAAATACTGTGATGAAATCGAGTGTGATATTCTACTTATGTGTACATCCTATATATTGCTTGGCAAGCCTTGGTTATATGATAGAAGGGTCTTACATGATGGCTTCAAGAATATTTATGTATTCCAAAAGGGGGGAAAACGAGTTATTCTGAATCCGATGTCACCTTTAGAGGTTCAAAGGGTTCAGCAACAAATCAGTAGACCATCAAAGGGCCATGAGCAGTTGAGCCAACCTTTAGAGCACAAAATTTGTCAGACACAAATGTGCTAACCTTTAGAGGATCTTGATGATCATAGTCAGATGAGTAGACTACCAGAGAACCAAACTGTTCAGGGATGGTTGTGTTCACTTTCAGAGGTACTAGAGGCTCATGAGCAGTTGAGTAAACCATTAGAGGATTCTAAGGGTCAGAGTCAGATGAGCCTATCATTAGAGAGCTAGACTGTTCAAAGACAGTTGTGTTTACCTTTAGAGGTTTTAGAGGGCATTGGGTAGTTGAGCAAACCATTAGAGGGTTATGAGGATCAGTGCCATACAGATGAGTTAGAAAAGGAGGAAACAATATTAGTGGAACGGGTTGAGATAGGGGAGACCTCAATGAATAATGGATCATTATTTTTGATGCAAATGAGACACATCTTAGAAATAGAGGAGAGAAAACAATAAGGGTGATTGTTTTCTCTCCTCCATTTCTAGGATGTATCTCATCCGCATCATAAATAATGATCCATTATTAACTGAGGTCTCCCCTATCTCAACCCATTCCACTAATATTGTTTCCTCCTTTTCTAACTCATTTGTATGGCGCTGATCCTTATAGCCCTTTAATGTTTGGCCTAACTGCCTAATGCTCTCTGAAACCTCTAAAGGTGAACACAACTGTCTCTAAACAGTCTAGCTCTCTGGGTGAAAAGGCCATCTGACTCTAACCCGCAGAATCCTCCAATGGTTTTACTCCCAAATTTCTCTTTAGCCTCTAGTACCCCTAAAGGTGAACACAATGTCCTGGGAAAAGTTTGGTTCTCTGGTAGTCTGTCATCTGACTATGATCATTAGGATCCTCTAAAGGTTGGCACATCTGGATATTATTCTTCTATGCGTACATCCTATATATTGCTTGGGAGGCCCCTGGTTGTTTGATAGGTAGTATTACATGAGGGTTGATAGAAATACTTATATGTTTCAACAAGATGGTAAACGTTTTAGTATTGACCTTATGTTGCCAAACAAAGGTCTAGAAGATGTAAAGATAAACAAGAAAACCTTTAAAGTTTCCTGATGTATCATAGCCACCAAAGATCAATCTACATAGGTTCCTGAGGTTTCTAGTTCACGAGCCCAAACCCCTAGAGCAT